>PVLC010012869.1:0-43167 GCA_004027655.1 Graphiurus murinus
CGGTACTAGGGATTGAACTCGGGGGCTTTCTACCTCCGAGCTACACCCCCAGCCCAATTTTTTATTCTTTATTTTGAAACAGAGTCTCACTAAGTTGCAGAGTGCCTCACTAGGTAGCTGAGGCTGACCGCGAACCCGGATCCTCTGGTCTCAGCCTCCCGAATGCTGGGATTACAAGCGTGCGCCACCACGCCCGGCTAAAATTGACCTAATTTTTACATAAAAATTTTCAAAAAATTCCTCACAAACCTATGTATCTAAATCCTAAATATTCAAATAATCCAAGGAAAATAGTAATTATAATAACAACATGACAAATCTAAATGAGAATAAAATTATTATACATATAATTTAAGGGTATATTGCAAAACTGCAATCTAAAGAAAGATTACACTTACATATTTATGATACATTATGCTTGGAAGAGAATACTAATGAATTATTTTGTATAACTAAATCATGTTTATGATTGTGACATATATGGGAAAAATAAACCTAGAACGACATTCATTTTAGCATCATTATGAAATACATTGACCAATTTTAGCATTTTGTTGAATACTCCATGTAATTTGCTACATGTTAAAATTAACCATTTTATCAAGGAAAGCAACACATGTATTTTCATAATCTTAGATAAGAAAGGCAAATCGTTAGGAAAATAATTGTGATGTCGCTAATTTCATTTATCTGGCTATAAATTTTTCAAATTGTAATAATGCCAGGGTCCATCCCTGACAGGTGTCAGAGGTCTGTCAACAGGTGTGGAGTGAGATGAGGTCGTGAGAATAAGCACACCAGAGGATCTCAGGAAATGCATCTACTTTATTGTTCTCTAATAGCTGTTTTTATAATTTTTTACTTGACAGAGAAGCCTAACCTTGAGGCTACAAACAAGCAGACAGCCAGACAGTTTGAGAGAGTAAAGTTATTTTCTGAAGGATAAGCAGGTGTTAAAGGGAGGGCGTAATGCCTTATCTGTTCTCAGGAAGACAGAGGGCTTTTTTAACCCATATAGCTTTGTTAGTTTAGTCTGTAAAGCTCTGGGAAAGAAATGTAGGAGTAAGCAAGGACTACATGTGTTTTTATAATGTTTGTAAGTGATTATAGAATTTCTTATGTTGTCTGAAGGCACTATTTTTTCAGCTAATACAAAGAAATCACTGTTTGTCCAGCCACCATCTATTTCTAACAAATTTTCCCTATAATTAATGTAAAAACAAAATCCAAAACACCCAAAATGCAAAGCGGGATATGCCATGCACTCCTTCTTTTGAATCGTCTGCCTTGTAGGAACCCATAGACCGAGCCTTGCTCAAGATCCAGCTATTAAGGAGCTGTGGCATAATAATATAAATCTCAACTGAAATTGTTTGAATTAATGACATTATATGGAGTTCTTACAGAATGTTTGTAAATTCCATAGCTAGCTAAAATTACTAACATATTTTGAGAAAATAGAGAAAGGAAGTAAAAACAGAGAAAACTGTGAAGCTGACAGGCTACTAGTAAAATCAGATGATGAAATGCCTAGATGGCAGTTGGGAGTGTTGACCATTAGTATGTTCAGTGATGCTACTGGGGATGAAATATAGTTAGACTGTCCCATGACAGAGTATTTCATGAAATACCACTTTGGCATTAGCTCTATCAGATTTATATATACCTAAAAAGTACAAATATGAGGTTAAAGATGATGTTTGCACAAAGTCTATGGCCTGTATATAGATAACATCACCCACTACCAATACACAGGAGAATTAAGAAGGTTTAAATAACTAGTTTAAACAGATTTTTTTTTTACTTTTTAATCAACAGTGCTATCATTTGCATGCTCTAAGTACATGCTAATTTTAAAACATTCTATAATTTTGAGGTTTTTTTCTCCAACCATAAAGAATGATGTTCTAGCAAATGAGTCCTTCTGACTATATGAAATAAGTATGAGCTATAAAAATGTAGACTCAGAGAAGACAGTTTCCTGTTTTACATATCAGGCATTTTTCTATGTGCTTCAGTGTGAAATTCTCTGTGACTCTGACCTTTCACATGCTTGATCTATTTATTTACATAACTTCAAATTATAGATATAAATATTTACACTAAATATGACACTGTGAAGAGCCCATAACTCTTTGGGCAGACAGCTATATTCTTTTCTAGAATAAAGAAAAGAACCTTAGGGCCCTAGGTAATGAAGACTATCCCAAATAATTTCATTAATCCAGTTTTACAATAGGAGATAAAAATAAGCAGTATTTCAATGCTACATATAATGATTTAAAGCTTACTTGATAACAGATATACAACTGATTAAATTCACAACCCTCTCAAAGGGAAAAAAAATAAGCATGCAATTTGTATTTGCATGCAAATTTAAAGTTTTACAGAACCAAAGTACAAGTACATGCACAAATATGAGGTTAAGGATCATGTTTGCAAAGTGTTTCTTAATGGAGTCTAGGATTTTCACATAATTATTATTTATTTAGTCATATAAAATTTCATTTATTTGTATCAGAAGTACTTATGTTAGTTATGTGTGTTGTGTGTACATGCACACAATGTACTTGTGTGAGTTACAAATGTTATCGATGACTATTGTATATTAATTATCTAAATATCTTAAAACAGAATACAGTTAGATTAAATAAAAAGTGTCATTAGAAAATATTTTAAGGTGAGTTTCTTACTATTGGACATTTTTTACTTTGTTAATTTCTATTTATGTTTGCATATTCTTCTTGCACATTGTCTATCACAGAAATGGTTTCTAAAATAAATTTTAATTTTAGCTGTCTACCTATATGAATTCTAGCTCATTTGTGCAGTTAATGCTTATGCAAAAATTTGTATATTATAGTAAGTAGAAATATAATTGTAAATAATGCCACATTATCACATTCCATTTTAACCAAATTGATCCCCAGACTACAAAAATATTTATATAATATTAAGTATTATTATAAGAAGTGATAAATATACAGATAGAGCACCATACAAATATGATTTTATTTTGACAAAAGTCAATTTAAAATCTTTATTATTTATTTATTTACATATTTATTGGTACTAGAGATTAAACCCAGAGATATTCTACCTCTGAGTTTTACCCCTAGCCCTATTTTGTTTTTTTATTTTGAAATAGTGTCTCACTAAGTTACTGAGGGTCTTGCTAAGTCGCTGAAACTAGCCTTGAACTTCAATCCTTTTATCTAAGCCTTCCAAGTACTTGAAATAAAAGCATGCATCCGTGCTCCTGGCTCATTTTAAAAATCTTAAAATGCAACATAGTGGATAACTATAAATTTCTATGTTATCTTTTATCAAATGGAGCTCCTAGTTGTACAATTTTCTTGTTACTCACTGTCCTCTGTAGAAAATTTCAGGGGAAACACCTGTCACTGAATTGGTAAACCTAAATGCAATGGGAATAACTACATCCCATGATGACATTATCCAAATGGCAGCATTTAGTTGCCAAAAGAAAATTGGGCATGGTAACTGACCTAATTGGATTACTATGATTTGGAAAGACCTATTGATACTGAGTTTCTTACCAGGTGCTTGTCTTATAGAGTCAAAGAATGAAATCCACAGACACAAGAAAAGTGAAAGTAGGGAATTCATACTAAAAGAGAAAGCAAGCAGGAAGGCAGATCACCCTTAGGCACCCTGACAGGCTTCAGAGTTCAGTGGGGCTTTCTGATATTGCCCCAGTGTAGCCCAAGCCAAGCACTGTCAATTGCACATCACCTTTCCCCAAAGTCCAACAAAGAGAGTAGCAGTGTTAAAGTTCCCATGCAAGGGAAGGCTTTATATATGTTTAAACCCTTTTGTGTAGCCAATAACCAATGAAGAAAGTCCTGTTTTTCATCTCGTCTTTCTTGACTTGATTAATTCGCCATCTACGGTTGCTAATTCCTAGAATTCATGAGACTATTCTGTATGTCTGTATCCTGGCCTATATATAGCAACAGTCCCCAGGCCTAAGGTTGGTGCACATAGATATTTGATTCTTGACATCTTGGCTCCATCCCTCCACATTTAATTGTTCATGTTCAGGTCCAATGAACAACACAGAACCACCTTAATCCTTGGGGGTGTTTGTCTGGATCTTGTTTCTCTTAAACTTTATATCTGGTGAGTCCTATTCTCTCACTATCTTCCCAATATCTAGCTCCTCACTATGCCTTCGTCTAGTTTATCATTGTGTCTCTAGAAGTAGAATAGTTGAGCACTTTACTGTTTTGTTTGATCTGTATATTTGGTAGAATTCAAACTAGACTGAAAAGAAGTGTGATTTGAATCATGAAAACAGAGTCAGGACTCATTTGATTGCACAATGGAGCCACTTTGTAGAACTGGAAGCTCTTGGGTAAAAAGAAGGGTGAGTCATGTTTAGAAGGAACTCCACTATTCTGCCAGATGTATCCTGCTAATCTTTCTCCCTGACTTTCACACAGGGACAGATGACCTTATACCAAAGTGATTGTGTATAGAAGAAAAGGAAAAATTCAAACTTTTTAGATTACTGGACACTAATTATGACTGACAGTAATTCCAGTAAACACAAAGCATCACTGTGACCCAGCAGTTGGAATAAGGGCTTATGGAGGTTAAATGAACAAAATCCTTTTAACTGAGGTTTATATAAATGTGAGTCCAGTGGGTCTCAGAACATACTGTGATTACTTCCCAGTACCAGAATGTATACTTAGAATAGGTTTCCTATGTTGAATAGGTTTATTGATTCTGATTACCAAGAGATTAGAGACATGTATAAACTGGGGATAAGAAAGAGTACTACTGGAATATGGGAGATCCTTTAAGCATCTCTTCATATAATAATGCTCTGTAATTGAAATTAATGAAAAGCTACCCCCATGTAATTCAGGAAATAAGACTAATTGTCAAGCAATTCAAGTATAAAATATTGAATTACTCCACCAGGTAAAGGCCAGCTCAGGTGCTTGCTGAAGGCAAAGAAAATATAGAAAGAACAGTGGAAGAATACCAGTTACAGTCACTTGACTGGTTGCAAAAATTAGCATTTTTTAAAATACGTCTTCCTCTTCAGATGTGATGTTGTATGGATGTAATCCCAGTAGTTGGGATGCTGAGACAGAAGTATCATATGTTCAAGGCCAGCCTCAGGAATTCAGTAAGACATTGTTTTGTATAAAGGGCTGTGGGTATATCTTGGAGGTAGAAGGCCTTGTTTAAAAAAAAAAAAAAAAAAAGTCTTCCTTTATTATGAATGTGTATGTATGTGTTTTCCACTCATCCCCTCATTATATAACATATGATATATTAAATTTCCATCACATTTGTGCATTTTTAACTATACATTAGAGTATTTAAATTACAAGACAGAGAGACATGAACACTACTCAAAGACTATGCATCTACTTGTAGAGAAAATTAGTGTAATTTTGATTTTACATAGAGTCATTTTATCAAGCTATGTTGATATATAACTTTGTTGTTATCTTTATTTAGAGACTAAGTATTTTATAGGAATAATTATGTGATTCTTGAGCTGACAGCCGGTGAATTTTGAATGTTATTTTTATGTGTCAATTTGGCTAGGATGTTATACTCACTTGTTTGGGTGATCATCAGACTAAATTATGCTATGGAGGTAATTTTTTTGTTGTAATTAACATTTAAATCAGAATATTTAGAGAAACAGATTATCCTTTACAAGATCATTTGGTCAAAAGAAAATCAGTGTTTTTATATTTGAATTTCTATTTGAAGTTCCAAAAGCTTGCTAAGTCCAATATATGATTTAAAAATTATATTTAAATTATATCTCTGTATAAAATATATCAAAACAAGAGAATAATATCAACAGAGATCTAAAAGATTGGGAGAAAATTTTTGTCAACTACTGCTCTGATAGAGAACTAATATCCAGAGTATAAAGAGAACTCAAAATACTCATCATTAAGAAAACAATAAAAAAATGAGCAAGTGAACTAAATAGAAATTCACAAAGGAAGAAATACAAATGGCCAATAAATGTATGAGGAAATGTTCAACATCATTAGCAATCAGAGAAATGCAAATCAAAACTACCCTGAGATTTCATCTAACCCAAATTAGATTGGTAATCACCAAAAACATGAACAACAACAAATGCTGGTGAGGGTATAGAGAAGTGGGAACTCTAATACATTGTTGTTGGGATTGTGGATTAGCACAACCACTTTGGAAAACAGTATGGAGGATCCTCAGACAAATGGCAATGAACCTACCATATGATCCAGCAATACTGTTTCTGGGTGTCTACCCAAAAGAATGGAAACCAAACTATCAGACCAGTTCATGTATGTCTATGTTTATAGCCACACAATTCAGAATTGCCAAACTATGGAACTAGCCAAGATTTCCATCAACAGATGAATGGATTACAAAACAATGGGATATGTCCACAATGGAATTTTACTCAACCATAAAGAAGAACACTTTAATACATTGTGCTAAGTGAGATCAGTCAGTCACAAAAAAGTAAAAAAATTATATGCTATCCCTAATATGTAGAAGCTAGGGAGAAAGTGGGACATAAGAGTGACTCTAAACAAAGAAAGAGAAATCTTAGATGAGCAAAGAAAATGACTTAACTGGAGTAGGGGGGACACTAATGCACATGAGGTGCTCTCACAATCATATCAGTCAATCACTAAACTGAACTTGAGAAGGAGGGAGGGCAAGAGAGTGGGGAGTGGGGTAGGAATTGGGAAAGGGTTAAATGAGAAATGTGTGCATGTATGCCTTTACCAGCTTGTACCTAACAAAGATGTATGATTACAATGCACCAATAAAAGAAAAGAAATACAAATGGTCAATAAATATATGAAAACAAAAATGTTCTACATCATTAGCAATCAGAGAAATGCAAATCCAAAATACCTTAAATTTCACCTAACCCCAATTAAAATGGCAATCATTAAAAACACAAACAACATTTCTACTGAGGATGTGGAGAAGAAAAAACGCTAATGCACTGTGGTTGGGATTTCAAATTAGTGCAATAACTTTGGAAAACCGTGTGGAGGATCCTCAGAAGAATGGGAATGACCCTACCATATGACCCTGCTATAATACTCTTGTATTTCTGCTAAAGAATTGAAACTGTATTACCATAGTAATGCATGCATATCTATGTTTATAGCTGTACAATTCATAATTGTCAAACTATGAAACCAGCCAAGATCAAAAGATGAATGGATTTTAAAATTAGTGGATATAGACAAAGTGGAATTCTACTCAGCCATAAAGAAGAACAAAATTATATCATTTGTAGAGAAATGGATGGTACTGGAGAATATTATGCTAAATGAAATTAATCAGTCACAAAAAGTGAAGGGTTATATGTTCTTCCTAATAAGTGGAGTCATAGAGAAATTGGAATAAAGAAGGGACTCTAGACAAAGGAGGAAAACCTAAGTGGAGTGAAGAAGGGGACCTGAAGAAGATGGGGGGGAGAAGAAAACTTGAAGAAAGAAATACCTCAATGATCATGATGTACTTACACAAACTTATCAAAGTTAATCAATGTGTTGAGTGTGAGAATGTGAGGAGGCAGAGGAAGTTAGGTGGGAAGCTTCAAAAATATTTCCCATGTATGCTTCTATCATCCTGATCTTCATCATGATGTAAGATTACAATGCACCAATAAATGTGAAAAAAAATGAAAAAGAAAAAACAAATAGAAGTTGTGATTGCATCCTAGCATGAATCATGCCCAGTAAGTAACTTTAAAGATAATTAGAATACTTTCTCCTAAAGTTTATGGTACATAAATGTCAATTTTTCAGATATTTACAAAAATAACCACTTTTCATGCTCATTAGCCTGAATTAGTCAAACAATCTAATTTCACTTTCACAGGCCTGGAGAATTTGATCTTCCATGTGCCCAAGAGAGAAAGCTGACATGGACATTGTTGTGCAAAGCCTTTGCATTGCAAGAGTGAAAAAATAATTATTTAAAGAAAGTTATATTCCCAAAGTACAATTACTAACAAAGTGTATAGAATATACCCATATAATGATAATAACATATTTTTACCTTAGAACTTCAACTACATGTTTTCAGTACTTATGACAGAAACTTAATTTTCATTCATCATTTTCATATTATCTTAAAAGGCAAATAAAATATTGGCAAGTCTTCTGTTTAAAGAATTGACAGTGAGCACAACTGCATCATTAATGCATTCCATTCATCTAATCAAAACAGTATACTGTAAGTTCTTACCCCATTGCTTGAGTTCATGGTGCTCAATGAGTTAGACAAAAATATTTGATCTTTGGAGATAACATTTCAGGGTAGGGAAATCATAAACAAAAAATACCTCAATAAATTATACAATTAATTATGTATTATTTTTATCTCTTGGCCTTATTTGTTTATAAATGTAAGAAAGGAGTGCCGGGCAAATTTTGTGTCCACCATCTCTCTTCATGGTCTACTCATGCCTTTGTCTTCAATATGTTCATATTCCTCCTACTGCCTTTTTTAGTTGCTTGTATAAATCAGCTGTCAGACATCACCTTATGCTAGTCACAAAGACTCAAAGTGATTTCTATCAAGTGCCGTAGGTATTATCAGCTTGTCAGGAATGTCATTGCCTTGTGCTTTTCAACTTTGCAATTGGTGCTTGATTGACACTTCTGAAATTCTGTCAGCTTTTCTTTCCTTTGTTTGCCTTATAGACAATACAAAAGAAGACTCAGTTCCTATCCATTAGCTTGGTAAAATCACATCCTCAGCAAGAGAAATCCCACTCTCATAAATCCTGTATTTCATAAATATAAAAATAAAGATGACTGAGTGAATACTGTAGAATCAATTGCCAAAAATATATAGTTAAAATTTTAAGAACTTTTAGTTTTCAAATATCCATGTATAGATTAAGGTCCCATAATAAAAAAGAAATAAAATATTTTAAAATATTAACTAATTTCCTTCAGTGTACAATATTAAATCTTTATTCCTTTCAAAGAACTGTTAAATATGTGAAAATCTACTTGATTATAGAATTCAAAATATCTATGAAATGAAATGCACTACACATATTTAGAGTTTTCATTGTTTTGGCCTTTATGACATAGTAGTGTTTGTTCCAAAGATTATTGCTGTCCCTTTAGCAGTCTCATTATAAAATATATGTTACTATTAAATGCTCTTTGGCTTAAGAAGTTCTATTATTGAAGTAAGAAAATGGTAATCACCTGCTTACTATAACTCTAAATGAAAGTAAGTATATAAGCATAATTTATTTACTGAAGTTTAGATGTTTATAATAAAAATCTACCATGATATTGTAAGAGGTAAATTGTGACTTATCTCTAATTAAAATACCTCCATACAATATTCTGTCATAGATATTTTTACATTTTCAGAGTAGGTTTTTAGGTTGAAAATTCTACTAAACAATTACAGAGATATTATAATTCTATTATTACAAGATATTTTTCCTTAATATCTAGAAGTAAAACTTTTAATCATAGAGACATAAACATGGTAACAACATGGGGTTAGACATTAGTTAAGCAATGGGTAAGTTATCAGTTAAGCAGTGATAATTAAGTGTATAAGAAATACAAATGTTAACTATGAATGCAAATATTTCACATTCTATAATTCCATAATTATATGAAAATTTCTTAATTCTAGGTATGCAATTTTCCATTAGATATTGATAGCCTTTTAAAATAATAAGGTGGATAGAATTAAATAGAAATATTGGAAAAATAAAGAAAATATATTTTGCTCTCATGTATATATATTAAAATTCTCTAAGATTTTTACATTATGTCTGCTCAAAGCATTACAGGTTGACTACAATGTTGCCATTTCAAGAGACTGATAGTCAGCTCTGTGTTGTTCTGTTTCCTGATTTCAAGATACCTCTGCAGATACACAGAAAGACTGCTGAAGTGCACAATGGAAATAATTATGTCCTAAAGTTTGTATATTGAAGCTTTAACACACAATGAGATTCAGGAATAAGCTCAAAATAGCTCCCAGCTTGTAAACTCATCATATCAAAAACTAAGCTCCTGGTATTCCCACCAAACCTGCTTCATTTGTACTCACCTCTCTCTTGGTTACTGACAACTTTGTCCTCCTAGTTGGCTAGAACCAAAGCTTTTGGTGTTCTCTTCCTCCCTCAAGAATTCCTTTTGGCTGTACCTGCAAACCATGTGCAGGATCCACCCACATTGCTCACCTTTACTCTGTCACCTTGGGAGGGAACAACTTTCTGTCTCACCTATATAGTAGCAATTGCCCTTCTGCCTGATCTCCCTGCTTCCACCCTTGCCTCCCAATATTCATGTTCATAAGTAGTATTAGAATGCGTCCTCTCAGACATTCTCCAGAAGCCTGCACTTACAAAAGGCCTCAGAGATCCTGCCATTGCCTGACCCCCTAAGACCTCTGGAACCTCATCTACTCTCCAGCAACACAAAGGCATGTACCTTAGGGGCTTTGCACTGGCTTTTTTTTTTTTTTTTTTTTCCTTTTCTTTTCTGGTGCTAGGGGTTGAACCCCTTGTGCTTGCTAAGCACACACTCTACCACTGTGCCCCTGCCAATACACTGGCTGTTTTCTTTCTTCCTTCTTCCTATTTTTCTTTTCTTTTTTTCTTTTTGCTGTACTGGGAATTGAACTTGGTGGCAGACTATTTATTCCCCAACCCCCTTTTTTCTTTTCTTTTTTTTTTTTTTTTTTTTGTGTGTGTGTGTGTGTGTGTGGTACTAGGGATGGAACCCAGGGGCATTCTACCTCCAAGCTACACCCCCAGCTTTATTTATCTATTTATTTATTTATTTATTTATTTATTTATTTATTTATTTATTGCGGTACTGGGGATTGAACTCAGGGGCATTCTACCTCCAAGCTATACCCCCAGCCCTATTTTTCATTCTTTTTTAAAATAAATTTATTAAAAGGTATGGGTTATACCTCACAGGTAGGATTCCCCTGGGATCAATTTCCAGTATACACACACACACAAATATTCAAGATTTTTAAGCTAACTAATACTAAAAATAAAACTCATTGATAGAAGCTGCGCGTGGTGGCACATGTTGTAATCCCAGCATTCGGGAGGCTGAGACCGGAGAATCCGGGTTCGCGACCAGCCTCAGCTACCTAGTGAGGCCCTCCACAATTTAGTGAAACTCGGTTTAAAAATAAAGAATAAAAAATAGGGCTGGGGGTAGAGCTCGGAGGTAGAATGCCCCTGAGTTCAATCCCTAGTACCGCAAAAAAAACAAAAACAACAACAAAAAACAACTCATTGATAGAATTAATGCCCTGTAACAGACTGAAAAATTATAGTTTGAAATGAAAAAAAAAAAATCACTCTACTACATGATGAGTCTTTTGTTTTCTATGAATATATTGTCCTGTTTTTTACCTGTATACAACTAGTAAGTGCCTCAAAATAAAGAAAAAATAATAAAATATAAAAATGAATTAAATTAGTGAAGCTACTTTCAGGGTTTGAAATTTCAGTGTTAATCTATCACTCAAAAATAGATCAAAAGAACAATGACAAAATAAAAATATCAAGAATAGCTATCCCTACTTTTTCATTCCTTTTCACTTTCTTCCTGAGAAATTATGTTCAAATCCATTATTTGAAACAGACTAATGAAAGAATCTGTCTTAATAATGGAAGAGAAATGCATTAGGACTAACAGCGTTGTGTCAAATCCTGATCTGACAAGGTGAGTCAAGAATCCATGATGGAGTCCAGCAAAATTTGACAAAGTCATATGTCATAAGCTATCTGCAAAAGGGAATGGCTCAGTACTTGGAATTCAACTGGAATGAGAATGCCATCATGAGGAGAGTCAGCTTTTTGTAGCATGAAGTGCCATGTTCAGCTAAGAGGGTATCCACATAGAAGACCATCTGAGGCAGGGTATTGGAGCCTAGGAAAATTTAGGAGCACCTCTGCATAAAAAATAATCTGACCACAGTATATTAGAGTACAAGTGGACTGACCAGGGTGCACTAGCATTGCTGGTGATCTGAGAAAAGTGAGGAAAATATTTTCATGAAAGGACAACAACATCTATTATAGGAAAAAGTGGTCAACCTAAAGCAGGTCTCAAAGAATAGTTGATCTGAAGAATTGAGGTCAATATGTTGTGACCTCTACAATGAAAATTATAAAACACTAAAGAAACTAATTGAATATGTTAGAATATGGGAAGATCTTTCATACTTTTGGATAGGCAAAATAAAAAATTATTATAAATTATTATTATATATTATTATATATAAATTATTATAAATTATTATATATATTATTATTATATAATTATTAAAAATTATTATTATTTTGGGCATACCAAAAGTGATGCACAAAGTCAATGAAATCACTATCAAAATATCATGTTTTCTTCACAGAGTTAGAAAAATCAGCCCTAAACTTCATATGGAAAAATCAAAGGATCCAGCGTAGCCAAAGCAATTCTCAATAGTCAATTGATTTTAGACAAAGATACCAAAAGCATTGGAGGATGAGCCTTTTCAACAAATTATGTTGAAAAAATTAGTTACATATTTGTAAAAAAGGAAAAAAAGGCTGAAATTGAATCCTACATCTCACCCTGAGCAAAAGTCAACTTAAGATGGATCAGTGATCTGGCAAATAGACCAGAGACATTGAAATTACTAGAAGAAGGCATAGATCCAACAGTCTAACATATAGAAGCAAGTAGAAACTTCCTTAAAATGACCTCCAGTGCAAAGGAAATTAAAGCAAAAATTAATAGATGGGACTCTATTAAACTAAAATATTTTTACTCATTAAAGAAAACCATCAACAATCTAAAGAGAGAGGCTACAGAATGAGAAATATTTGCACCATTCCTCTGAGAGCTGACTAATACCTACAATATATAAAATGCTTAAAGGAATTAACACTAAAAAAAATAACCCAATCAAGAATAGGAAGTTGAACTAAATAGACACTTCACAAAAGAAAAAATACAAATGGCCAATAAATATGTATAAAAAAGTGTTCAACATTATTAGCAATCAGGGAGATGCAAATCAAACCTACCCTGAGATTCTATCTAACCCCAATTAGAATGGCAATCATCATGAATTCAAACAATCATAAATGATGGAAATAATGTGGGGAAATAGGAACCCTTCTACATTGTTGGTGGGATTGCAAATTAGTGCAGCTGCTATGGAGATCAGTGTAGAGATTCCTCAGAAAACTGAAAATGGATCCACCATATGATCCACTTCTGGGTATCTTTCCAAAGGGTCTGAAATCAGAATACTATAGTAATGCATACATATCCATATTTATAGCAGAACAATTTATAATAGCCAAATTATGCAACCAACCTAGGTGTCAGGTGAATGAATTACAAAACTATCAATATACAGACAATGGAATTATACTCAGTAATACAGAAGAACAAAATTATATCATTTTCAGAAAATATGGATAGACCTGGATAATATTATATTAAGTGAGGTTAGCCAGTCACAAAAAGTGAAGGATCATATATTTTCTCTCATGTAGAGGAGCTAGGGAGAAATCAAGATACCAGAGAGACTTTAGAAAATGGAGAAACTCCATTGCATTGAGGGAGTTGGTCTTTGGGGAGGAAGAAAGAATTAATGAAGGAAACACCTCCATTGACATTGCACACATATGTGAGAATACCAATGCCAGTCTCAATAACATGTGCTATGAAGAGGAAGGAGAGAGAAGGAAGCTGGGGAAAGAACATCCAAGTGCTGCACTTGTATATCATCATCACTGTGAAATACATTATGATGTGAGACTGTAATGCACCAATAAAAATATATATAAAAATAATGCAAATATAAATAATCACAGAATTAATTGAAATAAACATCTGTGTGTGTGTGTGTGTGTGTGTGTGTGTGTGTGTGTCTCCATGGATATGTTCATAAGCACTCTCATTTATATTTTCATTTGCTTTGTGGGATGAAAGGATTTGAGAATAGTGACAACCTAATTATAAGGAACATATATGACATATAAATCTTGGTTTCAGAATATGATTCTCCAATTAAGTAACCAATGCTTTTTGGAAAAGTGTCTGATTTGATCGAGGGCTGAAGTAAAGAAAGTTCATTCTCCAGAATATTGTTTGTGGAAGTAAATAAGGCAGTACTCATAGGATAAGAAACACAAAGCAAAACAGACCTAAAAACCAGGGTTAAGTTTAGATCACTAGCAGAATCAGAACACAGTAAGCAGAAAAATAAATGAGGTTACTAACTGGTTATAATCTATTGCAAATAATAGAATACCTTGAGTCTGTACATAAGTACATTAAATTTTGATGATAAACATTATAGAATATAGTTTTAAAATTGTCTATGAATAGTAGAGGCAAAAAGAATATTTTTTTCAAAAGAAATGACTGGCAGACCTACTTTAGTCAGATAGTGAAAGTTAACATCACAAATACTCTTTCTAATAAAAAAGAGAGCCACATAACAAACAGGAAAAAATCACTTCTGTGATATTCCTTCCAAATATGCCTAATCTGAAGGTGGTCATGTGAAAACATCTGACAAACAGTAATAGATGACTTTCTAATAACTGGCCTATAAATGTCGGAAGTATGGAGATCATAACAATCAAATATAGTCAGATTTTTTTTCTAGATAGCAGATGACTAGATAGAAATAATAAATGAAAGGCACATTTGATTATAAGCTAAGCCATTCTCTTCAAAAGCTTTGTTAGGAAAGTTGGCAAAAATGAATTGGACCTAAGGATCATATTGTAATAATAAACTAATATTTTCTAGATTTTTACAATTGAATTTTGGTTATAAAGAAAAATAATCTTGCTTAAAGAAATACATTTTAAATATTTGATGGTGATGAAAGATCATGTTCATATTTCAGATACATATGCAATATATTCCATAATTTTGTCTTTTTTATAGGTAAATATTATGTTATCATACCATTTTATTTTCCAGAAATGCACATCAATATCTGTCATGAGGTAATTTTTGTAAATAAGATCATTGAGACACTAACAGAGGTAGCCTTCCAAGATCTGCATAAGACTACTAATGAATATCTTTCTAATTTATCCCAAGTGTAAGATGCTTATATTTTACAGAATTAGAACATAATTCACATAAATAGTGTGAAGATGCCTTTAACAAAAGAAACATTTTATTTTCCTATATATTATCTGATAATAATAAACTGGTTTGGATGAATGAACTCTCAGTTGCATTAATTCTAATTACAGTGTTTAAGTTTGAATCAATTTTTCTTTTCTTTTTTTTTTTTTTTTTTTTTTTTTTACAGTCCTGGGGATTGAACCCACCTCCATGCTACACTCCCAGCCCTATTTTTATTCTTTATTTTGAAACAGGATCTCACAAAGTTGTGGAGGGCCTCACAAGTTGCTGAGGCTGGCCTGGAACCCACAATCCTCCTGTCTGAGCCTGTCAAGTACTAGGATTACAAGCATGCACTACCACCCCTGGCTTGAATCAATTTTTTGAACTAATAAAGTCTCTTGTTAATTTAAAGTTATAGACGTTTTGCTAGCAATTAATCAGAAATAAACACCTCTAACATTTTAAGACTAATGCTTTAACTGAAGTAATCCTACCTACATGGTAATATAATAAACTCTATAATATATAAAAGAGTAAACATATTATGCACCTCTATCTTCTACTTTATTACTTATCTAATATTATTTAAGCACATTTCTCTACTAGGCCTGGCTTGTTATATTACTGAATAATACAGACAAGATTTCTATCTGTATGTCCACATTGAGTTTACATGCTAAAGAGAGTAGAAACAATTGATGTGTCTTTACATAATACCAAAAATGCACGCACATGCACACATACTCATACACATAACACATAAATGCTAATTATTTATGAGAACTATGGGAGTTAAACAGAGTGATCAGTGAGGTTTTACTTGAAGAAGTGACTTTTGAGTTACACTAGACCTTTAAGAAGAATCTATACCAGAAGTATGAAGTATTACAGTAGAAAATGCAAATTCATTGTGGCAGAAAGAGTTGAATTTGAGAAACTGCAAAAATGTCTTTTGTGTTTGGAGCAGAGTGAATACGAGGGACTGTGAAACAGAAAGAAATGGAGAGTTAGAAAGTAGCCAGGGCATGTAAGGAACTTAAATTCATAGCAAGATGTCTGATTTTTTTTTTTTATTCTCTACATATTGAGAATCTTTAAATGGTTCTAAACTAAATTTATTTTGCTCCTTATGAAAAACACTCATGACCCAGTAAGACAAAATAACAGTGGATAGTGAACAGTGAGGCTGCAGATTAAGGCAGGTGCCAGGGTATATGGGTAGCACAGGTTTTGTTAAGGGTCTTAGAACCCATTTTTAGAGGGCCGGGGAACTACTGAAGATTTTTAAACAATGAAGAGAATTTATTAGATTTTATTTATTTCTAATATAGCAAATAAGATGTGTTTTGTAGTATTTTATGTATACTGAAAATGAGACATTAGTTAATATCTGAAGATGAAGTATAATTTATTTACATTCAACTTCTTATAAAATAAACCTTTAATACTGAATTGATGGATGCTTGATAATAAGATTATAAAGATGTGAAACTTTGTTCAACATTACATAAAAAACAACTCCAAGATCTATCCCTATATGAAAATTACTTAATTAATAAGTTGAGAAATTCAAATTCCAAATACTACATATAGTAAAGTAGTAAAGAAATAATTTATTTTTAGGAAAGGAAGTATATTCTTTTAAACAATGCATACAATATGACAAAAGTATATAAATCATTCCTTGAACTTTAACTCCAGATTATATTCCATTTACCAAATAAATATAATTATATTCTTTAAATCATATTTTGAGGCTAGGGATTTAGCTCAGTGGCAAGACCCTGAGTTCGATCCCTGGCACTAAAAAAAATTAAATCATAGTTTTGTGTGCATGTGAAAGGGCAAATAAACTAAATTAGAGGAAGAAGAAGGAGGAAAGGAGAGAGAGAGAGACAGAGAGAGAAGGAGAAAGAGGTACAAGTGGTAAATAAATTTTAATATTAGAAAACTTGGGACATTTCTCAAAACATAACATCATGATATATTGCATTTTTGGCTAATTAAATCCTATGTTCTTTAATAAGTCAAACAAGTATTTACAAAATAGATTTGTCCAGCCGGGTGTTATGGCACACTCCTATCCTGTAATCCCTGTAATTCTAGTACTTGGGTAGCTGAGATAGGAGAATCAATCCCCTAGGTTCAATTCCCAGTTCCCTCTCTTCCAATAAAAGCAGAAAAAAAAAAATAGAAAAAAGATTTTTCCAAATTATTTATGTTAACACACATTAATACACAAAGTAAGTACATGCACATGAACTAAAAAATCTTGATGATTTCTGAAATAAAGTAAGATCTGATTAACATAGAAAATATAAAAATCTCCTCCATGCCAAACTCTTTTTACCAAAAAGTCAAAGTTAAGCTCTTTCTTGTGACTTGAAAAGTGGCCAGACCAAAGGTCCATAAATATCTTTAATATAATTACATTTTAGCTGGGCATGGTGGCACAGGTTGTAATCATAGTACTTGGGAGGCTGAGACCGAAGTATCGCAGGTTCAAAACCAGCCTCAGCAATTTAGCGAGGCTCTCAGAAACCTAGTGGAACCCTGGTCCCAAATAAGAAATAAAATCAGTCTGGAGGTATAGCTTGGAGGTAGACTGTCCCCAGGTTCAATTCTCAGTACCACACACACACACTATATATATATACATATATATATATGTATATATATAATATAATTATATAATGTATTATATAATTTATATAAAATATAATTATATATATATACATTATATAATTATATTTTCTCAGGATTATTCAACCTTGAAATGCAGTTAATATTCTAGATGATAATTCCACCCACATCTCTCAAAGGACAGGGCATTATAGCAGTCTTCATAAAACAAAAGACTGTAATAATTTATTGGTATCTTTGGTGCCTTGATGATTATTTTTATGTTTTATCTCCTTTGTTTCCAATATGATAATGCAATTTCTAGAGTTTCACTTGGGACTAAACTCAACATCTATGATAGCTGGCTTAATTTGGTACTACTCTTTATCACTTCTCCATTTTCTGGTAATTTGTGTGTGTGTGTGTGTGTGTGTGTGTGTGTGTGTGTGTGTGTGTGTATGTATGTATGTATCTCCAAAGAAATAAATCTGGACATGAATGCTTGAGTTGGAACTTGCTTCTGGGAAAATTTAAACTAATTTGGTACTTAGAAATAAGTCATGGAAGCAAATACTCATAAGGGATTCTGGAATTGAATGATCTTCCAGCAAGATGACAAGAAAAACCATATTCTGATGGTTAAGTGGATAGTTACAAGTGCTGACATGTTGTGACAACACAATAATTACGTATCCTGAATATTTAAAATTTGGATGGTAGTCAAGTGGAAAGAATTGTGCTAGTATAAGCAGGCTTTCTTACATTTAAAAATAAAAAGGAAAGGCATTGATAATTTTGAGAATACCAGTGTTTGCTATTGGTTTTTGTTAAGTGCATAGATACACTAAAAGAAATGAGGTGAACTGTTCAAGCCCTCCAGTCATCAAGATATTCAATTATATGTAAACCAGTCTGTGAAAACTAAATGTCCTCTATGATAAGATTTAAAGATACCTCCATATCCTTCTGACTAAAGCAGCATAAAGAATCTGATTTTCAGAAAGCATAGTGAGGAGGAGGCTTATTCAAAGCTCTGACAGTTCTCCTTTATTAAAATCATATCTCCTGTAGAGTCTGTTAGACGCTGGCTTATGGAATATGAACATGTAGTTGGTGGTTCTTGACAGTCTTGGTGTCTAAACCCTGTTCCACTAGTATAGAAGCATGTTTGTACCTTGACAAGATTTAAAAGCCTAAAATGAATTAGATATCTCAAATAATGATACTTCTCTTCCATAAAACTTGCACTCACATTCTGGAAGGTGTTTAAGTCCACAGGATTAAGTCTCAGCATGGCTGGAATTGGCAATTATTACACTGTTTCAAAAAGAAAGAAACCAGCAAGTAAAATATGCTGTAATAAGAGGCTAATATATTTACATTGGGAAAGAAAAGATAACTGAAGGGATAATTGAGTCATTGGACTGAATGGATAACACAAAATAAATTAATTGAGAAAGTTATGGATAACCTTTTTATACATTTATTAGTGCATTGCAGTTATATATCATAGTGAGATTCAGTGTGAAAGGAACATACCTACACACAACTCTGTGTACTCTCCTTCACTTTCTATCCCACTAATGTTAATCCTTTCCTTTTCGTTGTACATGCTAGTAAATCTGTAGTAAATCATTTATATATTGCCAAAGCGTTATTTGAACAGTTATCTTCCTCAGCCCTCATTTTTTTCTTCCCAACTTCATGCCCTATCCACTTCCACTGTTTTACTGGTCTCTCTCCATATTTATCCAACATCCTTTATGTTTTCTACTGTTCCTCTAACTTTCACATATGAAAGAAAACATAACATCCTTGACTTTTGAAACTGGCTGATCTCACTTAATATTTTCTAGTTACATCCATTTTTCTGAAAATGCATGTTATTTTTATGGCTGAGTAGAATTCCATTGTGTATAAATATATCACATTTTCATCTGCTGATGAACACATAGGCTGGTTCCATAATTTGTCTATTGTGAATTCTGCAGCTATAAACACATATTCATGTGATACTATAGTATTATAGTTTTATATTCTTAATATAAGACAGAATTTAACATCCCTGAGCTTTGTGGGTTTTGTGTGTGCATGCATGTGTGTGTGGCACTGGTGCATTCTACCTCTATGCTATGCTCCCAACCCTATTATCTATTTATTTATTTATTTATTTATTTATTTATTTATTTAGAAACAGGATCTCATTAGGTTGCTGAAATTCTAAGTTGCTGAGGTCGGTTTCAAACCTGTGATCCTCCTGTCTCAGTCTCCCATTTGAGATAGTCCTAATATGCTGCTTTCCTGACACCTTAAATCTTGAAATGCAAAATAAAAGCAAACAAACACATAAATTAAAACAATGGCTTACACCTAGGCTCAGGTCTCCGTGGAACATACATGTAATCTCAGTACTTGAAGGCTGATGCAGGAGGATCACAGGTTTGAGGCCAGCATTGGCAATTTAGTAAAATCCTGTTTCAATGTTTAAAACAAAACAAACAAAATATAGAGGGGAGGTGTAGCTCAGTGATAGAATGCCCTGGGTTAAAACCCCTGTACCACCATCACCACCACGAATATCAACCAGTCTACAGAAAATAAGATGAAAATACATAATATGTTGTGGCAAAGAATGGAAAATTGAGTAAACATATGTTTAGTCACATGCTAAAAGAAATGTACTATATAAGACAAGAGGAACTTATTGTTAACTGTATTTCTTTGGGACATCCAGAGGACTTTTCTTTCTGTAAAGTAATAAACAGTACACTGAAAGAACTTCTGATATCCTTAAAAATATATAAGAGCAACAAAGAAAAGCAGTGTTTTCTGTCCTTTGTAGATTGGAGTACTAGAAATTATTACAGAGCTGAACTACTCAGTACCAATAGATTTGGTAAGATTCCAAAAAACAGAAGCCAGTGATACATTTAACTGATAGAGATAAGTTAAGTACAACTATTGTAACAAGTAGAAATCCTGATATAATTCATAGGGATCATTTGCGGGGGATGGTTAATAGACCATGAACTTCCTAGGGATGAGGTGAATGAGCAGTCAGGAAAAGTATTGCTTACAGAACAAAAACCATGTAAGAGTTCATAAACCAAGGGTTACTTTCAGCTGCCTCAATAGAAAATCATGCCTCAATAGAAAACTAAACTCTCCTTTAGTTTCCAAGTTTAAGGACTAGGACAAATTAATTCAAGAGAAAGCTGAGTTACACTGGGGAAGATCAAATCAAAACATCACTTAATCTTCCCAATTTTCTCTATAGGTACCTATAAACCATTTACCAGAGTATCTATTCATTAAGGAAGAATAACTTCCAAAATTATCAAGAGTTTTTGATAAAAGACAAAACTGACAGATAATAGGAAAACAGAAATACTGTGATTGCACCCCAGTGAGTGTAAGGGTAAGAATAATAATAGCAAGTGTTTTGGTCACCATTGTTAGACACATAAGCATCACAAGTGTGAGGTTATAAAATATAATGATTTAGGTAACCACCACATTGATGCAGTTTTAATGGTCAAATGCTCATGTACACCAAAATATTCCCTTAAAGTATATATTGTTGTACATTGCCCTTCCAACCATCAATCAATATAAGGCACTTGATAGGCTTCTTTAAATTTTGCATATGACAAATACTACTTATCAAGTGACTTGGAATATTGCCAGTTTCAAGTAAAGTGAGGGCAAGAAAGAACTCTGGAGGAGACTCAGAATTAGCATATGGCTTTGCCAATTGGGCCACATGGTGATAGAGATAATTTTTGACAATGATAAAAATAAGAGAGACTTAACTGTCAAACTCCTGTAGGAGAGTAAGAGCTGAGTCACATATGGTTCTAGCAAAAAAACAATTGGCTGTATTAGAGATCTGCTCAATATTCCAAAAGCAGCTTTTTATGCTCTTGAAACTACCAACTGATTTCCTGA
This sequence comes from Graphiurus murinus, assembly GCA_004027655.1. Taxonomy (NCBI): domain Eukaryota; kingdom Metazoa; phylum Chordata; class Mammalia; order Rodentia; family Gliridae; genus Graphiurus; species Graphiurus murinus. The sequence continues at coordinate 21,747 of PVLC010012869.1, forward strand.
CTATGGTACATTAAGTTGGTTGCACAAGGTGCTGTTCATCATGAGGTGGATATTGTCAATCTCTAGATCTCAGTATGAAACAACCATGAAGGCATTTCACCATTTGAGGGAAGTGGCATATTTAGAATCAATCACTAAAAATTCTGTAGGGTCTGGATAATATGTACCAATAGGAACAGAGAGAAACGTGTGTAAAATAAATACTTTGGTATTGGAAGCAAATTTGAAGAGGACCTATAAGTTATAAAAACACGTATTCCAGGTTTATGCCCCTATCTTTATTTTTCTGTTGCTCCTCCATTAAATTCTACCTATTTTAGTGTTTTTCCTACAACTAGTTGTTGTTGAAAGAAAAAAAAGATCTGGTGACGTTCTGGTTAGTATTCTTGCATATATAATAAAAAAACCTGCCATATAACTTACTAGAAATAGAATTTATTTTCTTAGAGTTTCAAGTTAAGTCCATGTGGATCCACAGACTGTTAATCTCAGGGCATGGCAGCAGGAAGTGGAGAGAGAGAGAGCACATGGACCGTGAGCAAGAGAGAGAGGGAGGCCAGACAGAGCAAGACAGAGATCAGGGGGAGGAGGAACCGTATATACAAACCCAAGTCCACCTCTTCCACTCTAATGGCCTGCTGGACACCACCCAGGTAAACCCATTCCAATGGATTTATCCATTGCTGGAATTACAACCCTCAAGACTCCGTTATATCAACTCTGTATATTAATAAATAAGCTATTTGGAGACATTTTATATCTAATTATAACAGGTGTGCTTCAGAGATATATTGTCTAGATATATTAATGTGAGATGAAACTGGGATAAAGCCATTCTATTGTATTCCTTGGTGGAGGTCTGAAAGTCAGTAGTGAGGGGAATTATCTGTATTGGGAAAATTTAGAAGTCTAGAGAAGAACATGCAGATAGGACTATAGAAATTAGCTCAAAATGTATGGATCTTTGTTTCTTAGGTCTGTGTCCTCTCAAGAATATGTGTGGCAGAGGAATAAATGGAGTAACCTGGGAATGACTCATGCAGTTGTCTTTATCTAGTCTCTTCCCTGAGCTATCCCAGGATACGCACTAGGGAATCATGAGTAAGGGCCCCAGTGGTAGACATGGAGACTATGAATGATCCCAAAGTCACGGTCACTCCAGATCTCCCACAAAGTTGGCCCCAAGACCATGATTCCTCTGGGCTTCTCTGTGCTGATAAGCTAGGCTCCACAGGGATATAAATGCAGTCTCATTCCTGTGATATGCCTAATACCTTTGTAAGAGAGAATTCAGTATTGGCATTGGCCTGGCTACCACTTGCATAGAACTGTGCAGTCACCTGAGACTGTCTTTACTCACCTTTTCTTTGTTCTTTCACAGGTTTCAGGCCAGCATCATAATCCAAAGGCTTTCCCTTTCTCCTATAGTCTACACATTTTTCTTGTCTAGTCCCAAATTAGCATCTGCTTTTGGGGGACATATAAACTAAGCATTGGAGCATTGGAGAATTCTTCTGAGAGTAAGAAAGCAGCAAGGATGAATAATGAATAGAGAATTACAGAACCCTCACACTGTCATGGAGGAAAGTAGGACAATGTATATGAATTGTGTTAGAGGATAAAATCAATTTGAAATGCTAACTTTTTTAGTGTTCATGTTTTAAAAATAAACTTTTAATTTAAAAATGTTTACATTTACAGAAAAAGTAAGATAATTCAGAGTTCCCATATATCTCATACCCAATGCCACCTATTAAGCTTTGCATTCCCATTGTGATATATTCCTCATCCAATGCCCAAACTAGGACCCTTTCTAAATTTGAGATGTGACCATGTCATTTTCTTGCTTAAAAATTTGGTTAGATTCCCTTGTTGTTACAATAAAATCTGAAATTTACCATTGATTTAAGAATTCACATGAAGCGACCAATCACTGATGTTCTAAATTAAGTTGTGACTACAATTCTTATTTTTTTTCCTTTTTTAAACATGCCTTGCCACTTTGATATTCCAGTCTTTTTGTTTATACTTTCTGCCTATGCAGATCTGCTACATTGTCATCCATTAGCCTTACCTGGAGACTTTACCTAAGCCATTCCAACAATCATTTTAGAATGTAAATAGGCGCCATTTCCTCAAGGAATATTCTACTAATGTTATCTGTAGCCAAAGGAATTCTACCTTCAAGAAATACCACTATCCCTACTTTATCTTATTTAATTAATTAATTTATTTGATACTGACAATTGAACTTAGGGGAACCAAATCTGAGCTATTTCTCTTTATTTACTCATTTTTTTAAAATTTTGAAACAGGGTCTGATTAAGTTGCTGAGGACCTTATTAAGTTGCTGAGGCTATCCTCAAACCTGAGATCCTCCTGTATCAGCCTCCCAAATCCTGGGATTACAAGCATGCACCACCATACCTGGTTCATTTTTTATTTTGAAACAGGAGCCTTCAAAGATGCTGAGCTTGGCTTTAAACCTGTTATTCTTCTTTGCTCAGCCTCGTAAGTACTGGGATATCTGAGTTTCTTTGGTTACTCCAGTTGTACCATCTTCCAAGTATTAAGCTACCTAGAAGCTCTCTGAATACAGTCTCTTGGGGTTCTTTTTAAATTTCATTATATAGGCACTGGCTAAACTCTGGGTAATAAAGTTAACCTGTGGTCTTCTCACCTCCCTGGAGATTGGAAGAGGGGGCTGAAGTTTCAAGCCCTCTGGGAAAGAGGCTAGTCTTTCCAGTGAATAACTCCCATCCTGAAGTAACCTGGGAGCTGCCAGCCACCATCCAGCTCATTAGCATATAAAAAGGATACTTATCACTTTGAAGATTCCATAAAAAGGATACTTATCATTTCGAAGATTCCAAGAGTTTTATGAGTCATATGCCAGGAAACTGGGAAGAAAACCAAATCATATTTCACAGTATCACAATGTCTCATCCAATATTCTTTTAGAAATCAAGTCTGTAAGGGATGTCAAAATTTTGCACTCTTGTTTCCACTTGAGGGATAGTTATTTTGGCATATATCTTACCTCAGAAAAGTGTGAAGCATTTTTGAAAAAGAAACTTGGAAACAAATTTATTCTCATTTCCAGGTTGCTCAATAAGAGTAATTAACTTTCCCAGAAGAACTCATACATATTTCTTGATATACATGGAGTAATAAATTTATTTGACTCTAAGGGATAATAATTTTCTAAAATGTCTAGAATCTTGTATGAACATCATGTTTTTAAAGAGCTCACTGAAAATGTACAAATGGTTAATGATCATGTTAATTTTAAAATATTAAATATTTGTTTAATTAGATATGGATATGATGGAACTTTTCAAAACACTAATGCATTTATCTCTTTTCATAATGATTTAGTACAATTCATGTTTTTTAAATATAATAATTTTCAACATCAGCTCTATTATTTTTACTGCTCTTATTTCGTCACATTTATTTTTTAGAAATGTATAGTGTTTATCTATTTGCATGACCTATTTACTTTGTACTTTAGACACAGTTCTCAATTTTCCTACTCACCACATTTTTACCTTGCTCACTTCAAGGACAGTCTTATTTAAATACATACATTTCACAGAACTTAATAGTAGATTCTATTTACTGGTACTTCTAAAACTATGAAAATTTTAGATGAAACTATCATATTCTATGGCAGGAATTCTCTAACTTTTTTGTCTCAGCAATTTTTCATGGTCCTAAAATTTATTAGCTTCCCAATAAATTTTTCTGAGAAAGTTTATGGGTAATATTTTAGTAATCAGTATAAAAATTCCCACAAATCTGGGTAAAAAAAAGTTTAAAATGCTTTATAAATACCTTGTTTTTGAACTTACATAGCTAGAGCTAGTTAACAGCTTTATTATAAATGTTGGAAAAACTATAAATTACTTCACATAACCAATTATTATCTCCGGAAATGCAAGTATATGTCTCTGGGTCTTCTCAGAGGCATTACATCAGTATCACTTTTGTTATTTGATTAATTGTTGTATTTTCAGTTTATTTTAAGGTTTCTTGATAATTCTGCTTCATAGTTATGATAGAAAACTACTTAGTTTCTAAAATCAATTATATATATAATATATATAATTTTATAATATATATATAACTCATAGAGGTGGTTTTTTTATGTCAATATGCATTTTTGAATGTTGAAGTTTAAAAATGCTACAGCATTTGTGGTTTACTGATGAACACAGTTAATTTTCTATTATTATTATTATTATTATTATTATTATTTTTTTTTTTTTTTTTTTTTTTTTTTTGTGTGGTACTGGGGATTGAATTCAGGGGCATTGTACCTCCGAGCTATGCCCCGGCCCTATTTTTTATTCTTTATTTTGAAACAGGGTCTCACTAAGTTGCAGAGGGCCTCACTGGGTAGCTGAGGCTGGCCATGAACCCGGATCTTCTAGTCTCAGCCTCCCAAATGCTGAGATTACAAGTATGCACCACCACGCCTGGATGTTAATTTTCTATTACAATAAATAAAATACAAACTAGGGAAAAATTAAATATAGGAAATCATAAAAATTGCATTCTTTTTTCACGAAATATATCACTGAGAAATATCTACTAGAGCTATTTTATTATTTTCTTTTCCAAAATGTATGTTTTTACATATTATATTTGTGTGTATCTCTTAGTCATGGCAGAAAAATGTCTTTGACACTTCAATTTTTACAAATTTTTTTATGTACTTGAGATTGAAACCAGGGCATCGTGCATGCTAGACAAGTATTTTACCAGTTAGATTAATAATCTGTTATTATAGAAATGGATCATCGTATGGTTAGATATATAACATCCCCTGAAGAGCTCATATATTAATGTTCTCAGAGTTCCTGTAATCAAATCATGAAGCTTGTAATCTCATTAGTGTGTAAATCTATTGTGATGGGTTAACTGGGCAGTGACTTAAGCAGGTGGAGTGTGACTGGAAAACACTGACATTTCAAGGTTTATTGCATTCCCGACCAAGACTGCTTCTTTATTTGTTAACACTTCATGCAAACTTTATACAACTTACGCCTGACCTAAACTAATACTCAACCCAAACCAAGGGTGAAAAATTGCCCAGCAGCCAGCAGCATAGTTGGCCGGTCATTGGGTCAGCAAGGATTCTTGGGAGAAGAAGCTGTAAATTTTAACCTCAAGTGCTTACAATCATAGTCTTCAGGTTGCTAGGAACTTTATATGGTCATCTATGTACTCCTGGTCAGCAGGCATTGCACCGGCACATTGCCTGTCATACCTGGGCTTTGCACTACATATCTGGTGCCTGTGTGTTGTCCCTGATATCCTGGGTGTACTGTGCCATGTCTCGAAAGTGCCTCAAGAGTGATACTTGCACACTGCTCATCACCTGTGAGCCACACCCAGATATACTATATTCTAAGGTTTACCAGATTCTTCAAGATAGATTAGATAAAATCCATCATAATGTTTACCCGAATCATTTCTAATACTTTCAGCTTAAACTCAATGAGTTGGTTAAAATTCATTCTTATCAGATTATAAAAAAATGGTGTATTCCAAATACAAATTATTTCCACTATAATCTTAATACTTTATATTTCTCATTAGAAAGAATCAATTTATGAAAGTTTCAATTTAGGAGAAATTCACATAGTAACTTAAAATGTGTTTGCTAGCTACATAATATTACAAAAATTTTTAAGGGATAGATGCAAATAAAACTTGAAAACTGTATCAACTCCACACTTAACTATTTTAAATTTTATTAATCACATATTTTGTGGTAAATTATATTGCTCACTGCTTTACTTATCATTTAAAAGCAGTTTTATGTTACTTTAATTATTAACATTTATTAGCCTGGCATGATGGCATAATCCAAGTACTTGGGAGACAGAGACAGAAAATCTTAGGTTTGAGACCAGCCTTAGCATAAACACACACAAACAACCAAAAGTAAAACTTCTTCACAATGCATTAATTTTAAGTAATAATTCTTTGTTTATCATTTATTTATAGGTTTTGTCTTAAACAAATTCTTTAGTGTTTGTCAGTATACATTTTGTTCTTGAGTGATTTTTTTTCTCTGATTCAATTTAGTTGCCAGAATAGCTTTTAAGTTGTTATTTTATATCATTGAAAAGTCTCTGATCTATCCCATAACATAATAGATTTGTAAATATTTAGTAAGAAAATGGAATTGATAGATTTTTGTCTTGGGTACTGTGTGCTCTTAAATTTGAATTAAATAAAGCAGTGTGTCCTGATCAACATTAGAGTATTCAGTGGGTAAGATAGACCTGGCCTAACAGAGTTCATAGGAGGCTAATCAAGATGTGGCCTCACGACTGGGAGAAATGGACATCACTTATATACTGCTAACCTTTATGCACAATGAATAGACTCAACAGATTAAGGGAAAGAGGAAAAAAAGAGCCTGACATGGTGGCACATGCTTGAAATCCCAGCATTTGGGAGGCTGAGACTGGAGGATCCGGGCTCGTGGCCAGCCTCAGCTACTTAGAGAGGCTCTCCAGAACTTAGTGAGACCCTGTTTCAAAATAAAAGAATAAAAAATAGGACTGGGGGTTTGGCTCAGAGGTAAAATGCCCCTGGGTTCAATCCCCAGTTCCGCAAAAACAACAACAAAAAAAAGGAAACGATATTTTTTTTCTATCTTTCTATTTATATTTTCATATATTATTGCTTATTTTTAAAAGATTTTTCTTTATAGAAATAGTTAAAACCAAATGTTGTAAACCTCTTCTAGAGATAATGAAAATACTATATAAATAAGCCAATAATGTTTCATTTCAATGAAATCAATATTCATATATATTTACACATACTCACATACACAAGCAAATACAATAAAACACACACATATGGAATCTAACAAGTGAAACTATCCTTCTACACAGGCATTTCAATGTGGAAGAACTAAGGTTGATATCATGGGATGAATTTAGCTATTTCAATAGATACAGACTGTTACATAGAGAGAGGGAAAAGTAATATTTTTGTTTATCTTCATTGTTTCTTTTTCCAGATTTCTCTGCTGAAAAAAATCAGTTGTCCATCTTGTGTACTGAAATGTTGACTTATCACTTGAATAAAAATTCTTGATTGATATACATTTGAATTTATCTATTTTAACTCATTTTATCTTTAGTGTATTTGCTAATTTTGTATGGGATTTTTTTTCCTCTTAAGGTAACAAAGATATTATTATGAATTACCTAAAATAAACAAAGAAATGATGAAAAGAAAAACAAATGGACAAGAATTATTTAAAAATCTTCATTATACAAATAATGAAGAATGTTTTTGAATAGCCATATATATTTTATGTATGTGCTTGTATCAAATTACTTAAAACTTATGTAAATCTTTGAAATAAATTCACTCATAATCTTTCCATATTATTCCAATGAATTAAAACTAGTTTGTAGCAATTTAAAAACTTATTGGGAGTCAGGCGTAGTGGTGCACGCTTGTAATCCCAGTACTTGGGAGACTGAGACCAGAGGATCTGGCTTCTCAGTCAGCCTCAGCTACTAAGTGAAGCCCTTAGGACTGGGTGTGTAGCTCAGAGTTAGAATGACCCTGGGTTCAATACCCAGTACCATGCCAAAAAAAAAAAAAAAAATCTGATTGGGTGTAATCTTTAGGAGGGCTATTTCAAGTCAGACATATCAATATTTTAATCTCATCTCACTTGGGCTTCAATCTGAAAGCCAATTTTTAATGCTCGGAGGTAGAATGACCCTGGGTTCAATCCTCAGTTCTGCAATAAATAAATAAATAAATAAATAAATAAATAAATAAATAAATAACTTAGCAACTCAAATAAATATTAGGAATAAAATTATGCTATACTCTGAAAATACAGTAAATTTAGAGATACTTTTTTCTATCTTTCTACCTATATTTTCATGTTATTGCTTATTTTTAAAGATTTTCCTGTATAGAAATAGTTTAAAACCAAATGTTGTAAACCTTTTCTAGAGGTAATGAAAATAGTATATAAATAAGCCAGTAATGTTTCATTTCAATGAAATCAATACTCTAAAGTGAATCATGATCTTGATATATAGTGAAATTGGTAATTTATATTGTCATAAAACTTCTTGTTTTCAACATCATGTCGCTTTGTCTACTTAAGCACATATTTGAATAAAAATAAATTGGGAAAACAATGCATAAACAAAAATGTTATCTCATATACACATTGACTAATACTAAATGCTTCCAAGAATCAAATTTTCATGAGTATGTAAAGGTGTATGTATTATTTATAGTCATATTGAATGTTACATACTAAACAAAATTTCCCCTCCTTCGGATTTTTTCATTAGCTGGATGGTCTTCTGATGGAAATCAGGAACAATGATCGGTCCCAAGCAGTCTGGCTTCCTCAAGTACCTGTAGTCAGCCAGAGAGTTGGCAATCTGGCTGGTGTAGTTAAGTCTTGGCTGGGACTACTCTGTTCTGAATGTGGTCTCTAATCTTCTATCAGATTTGTCAGCTTGTTTGCATGACAAGGACAGATTACTTACAAAGACAAAACTGAAGCAAACAAGGCTTCCTGGTGTTTTTAGGATTAACATTGACATAATACTGATTGTGATGCATTCAACTGCCCACACAATTAACAAGGCCACCCTAGATTTAAGAATTGGGGAAATAAACTCTATGAGGAAGGAGTCGCTGACAAGCTACATAGCTACATATGGGGGTAGGGGGGGCATGGAAATTGGGAGTGTTTGGGCAATTCTACCATGTTCATTTCTCCAGTTACTCAGAGCATCAGCTATCTAATAGAATATGGAGAGGACCATATATTTGATGTAGTGTAGTATTTTAATAGCTGACACCATTATTTTTCTTGAAAAATGTACTTATTAGAGAAATGTTCACATTCTTAAATAAACTAATGTAATATTAAATCTACAAGATGTAAAACTACTCAAACCTATCTGTCCAGCTAAATAGGCAAAAGAAAATTTGCTTTAACTGTAATTGTATTGCAGCCTGCAAAGCCTGTATTTTTATTATTAGTGTCAATAAAGCAATTTAGAAATTAATAGGCATTTGTCTGTGTGGATATGGCTGCATGAATTTAAAATAGGATGAGAAATTGCTATATTGCATCTTTTGTCAAACAATGGTTTTCTGCTATTAGCAGTGACAGATTAAGGTAAGCTGTGTTTTTTATGAATAATACACATGTAATTTCTTAGCAGTTAATATCTGTATACTTAGTGAAATGTCTTAATAAGTTTTTTCAAATATAATTTAAGAAAATAAATTAATAATTTTATATTAATTGAATGATTAGAGAGGTGTAACTTGTGTCCAGTAAAATATCTTAGCATTATTCATGGAGCTATTCACAATAGGCTGCTTGTCTTTCTTTCTGGCTAGTGATGAGACTGACATTTCTTTCCCTCTTTGAAGTTAGGCAGTGCCATGTAGCTATGTTTGGGCCATGTGCTGAATATAAATTTTTCTTAACTTTTCTCAGAAGCTATTTAACAGTATGTGAATGACTGTCTATTATTTTCTTTCACTTACCTTGGTGATGGGGGAAGAATATGTGATAACTGTCATTATCATTTGTTGTCCCTCAACTATTAAAATGAACAAAGCCCCCTTGATAACTCAGATATGATATGTGGTGTCTGGGAAAAAGCATTTTTGTTTAGAAGCCATTATGATTTTTATATTTTATTTAGCCTTAACACATCTATTTGTAATGCATTGTCAGTTCATGTTGCTTTATTCACACACACACACACAAACACACACATACACACACACACACACACACACACACACACACACACGTACAGAGTTTCCAACTCATAAAAGTTCCTTTTTACATCAAGGAATAAAATTTCTTCTTCAAAACTTCCAAAGAGCCAGGGATGGTGGCACATGCTTGTAATCCCCATATTTGAGAGGCTGAGATAGGAGGATTGCAGGTTTGTGGCCAGCCTCAGCTACTTAGTGAGGCCCTCAACAACTTAGTGAGAACCTGTTTTAAAATAAAGAATAAAAAATAGGGTTGGGAGTTGAGCTTGGAAGTAGAATGCCTCTGGGTTCAATCCCCAATACAAAAACAAACAAACAAACAAACAAAAAACTCTCAAGGATGCATAGATTAAAAAGCAAGCTGCCTTTTATAATATTTCAAACATATTCAATAAAATTGTTAACATTACCTCCTCACATACACCAATGGTGCAATAGAATATATGTAAAACAGCAAGTCCAATACTATGCTGTTTTTATTACCGTGGCTTTGTAGTATAGTTTGAAGTCAGGTATTGTGATGTCTCCTGCATGGTTCTTGTTGCTAAGAACTACTTTGGCTATTTGAGTTTTTTGTCATTCTAAATGAATTTAAGGACTAATTTTTATAACCTTGGTAATTGAATGGTTATTACATTGACTATGTAGATCACTTTTGGAAGAATGGCCATTTTGATGATATTTATTCTGCCTATCCAAGAGCATGGAAGATCTTTCCATCTTCTAAGGTCTTCTTTCTTTTTTTAATGTTTTATAGTTTTCCTTGTAGATTTGTTTTTTAGTTCCTTGTTTATGTTTATTCCTAAGAATTTTATTTGGGGGGGGGGGGCAATATCATGAGTGAAATTGTTTTCTGGATTTCTTTTTCTGTGATTTATGGTTGGCATACAGAAAAGCTTTGGATTTTTTTTTTTTTTTTTGTGGTACTGGGGATTGAACTCAGGGGCGTTCTACCTTCAAGCTATACCCCCAGCCCTATTTTTTATTCTTTATGTTGAAACCGAGTCTCACTAAGTTGTAGAGTGCCTCACTAGATAGCTGAGGCTGGCCGCGAACCCGGATCCTCCGGTCTCAGCCTCCCGAATGCTGGGATTACAAGCGTGCGCCACCACTCCCGGCTAGCTTTGGATTTTTTAAGATTGATTTTGTATCCACTTTGCTGAATTTGTTGATCAGTTGGATAGGCCTATATCATTGATTAACATAGATGCAAAACTGCTAATCAAAATACTAGCAATGCACATTCAAAAAAATTATACATTGTGACCAAGTCGGATTCATCCCAGAGATTCAAGGCTCGCTCAACATGCCAAAAAAAAAATCCATTTAATTTACCATGTAAACAGAACCAAATAAAAAAATCACATTATCATCTCAACAGATGCTGAAAAAGCACTTGATAAAATCCAACAGCTGTTCATGCTAAAAGCACTGCAGAGAATTGGAACAGAAGGAACATACCTCAACACCATAAAGGCAATATACAATAGGCCTACAGCCAACATCATATTAAATGGGGGAAAAATTGCCAGAGTTTCCACTAAAAACATGAACAAGACAAGGATGTCCATTATCACCACTTCTGTTTGATATACTACTTGAAGCTCTAACCAGAGCAATAAGGCAAGAGAAGAAAATCAAAGGAGTACAAGTAGGAAAAGAAGAACTAAAACTATCTCTATTTGCAGATGACATGATACTATACTTAGAAGACCCAACAAACTCAGGCCTAATGAATCTTGATTGACACAATTAAATATGGCTCAAAGTATCTTGGTTTTATATTTGCTATAAATTTTTATTTAAGGTCAAAGAAAATTATTGACTTAAATGTATATAGCTGAGAGTATGAATGTTTTTAGTCTCATATCAAAAGATTCCTCAAAATGTAAATAAATACCAAAGTTTGTATTAATGTTTTATTTGCTTTGATAATTGTAAAAATGGTGCTTCATAAAATAAAAATATAGAGTATTATGGCATAATATTTGCTAGCTTTGTGCATAGTTTAGTGTAGATATTTTGTTTTTTCTATGTTGTTTCTTTTTAATTTAATCTTTTATTTTGTATGATACTATATTAGTTTAATTCTTTATTTTTTAAACATATTTAACTCATCCAGGATGTAAAAATAAACAAAATAAATTGCTTAAGATAGTGCTAAAGCATCAGAGTACAAACTTTCTTAATCACCTTTTATAAATATTGTAAAATGTCAAAGATAATGTTCTCTATGAGATTAGGTGTACCAATGACCAATGTTGCATTATTTTCTAGCAGTGAGCTCTGGTATTGTCTCTAGACTCTTCTAGTTAGGGAACACAATCTCTGTAAGACTTACTACTGGTATCTCTTTGTTATGTAATAAATACAATCTGCATGTATCTTAATTTTAAAAGAAAAATATTCACTTATGTGTGTATAAATATATATATTTGATATATACATGTTAAAATTCACAAGTGTCTGGGAATTGCCAAATACATCAAAGCTGCTATTAGTTGTTGTAAGTCACCAAAGGATCTGAGGCATATTTCAATTGAGGAAATGAAAAAGTGTGAAGCTCTTTAATCTTAAAATCAATATAAGATATTTATAGCATCAATTTTTGTGTTTATTTATGTTTACTAACTAAATTTGATCTCACCCTTTGAATCTTCATGCATTTTAAATTGACTTAAACTGATTATTTCCTTCAGGTTCTTTAGAGTAAGAGTCCAATTTGGATTTATGATAATTATTTTTATGTTCAACTTAACTAGTCTATATCTGAATGTCCAGATGTTTGTTAAATATTACTTCTTGGTACATTTCTGAGGCTGCTTCTTATTTAGATTAATATTGAATAGACAGACCAAGTAAATCTGACTGCCCTCCTCAATTTAGTAAGACTTCATCTAGTTTTCTGGATGTTTGAATAGAACAATAACACAAAGGCTGAGGAAGGGAGAATTCACTCTCTTTATGTGACTTTGAGCTGAGAACATTGATCTTCTGCCTTCAGTCTCAGGTTCAGACTGGTATGTATACAATGGTTCAAGCATCTTTTGCACTCAGAATGGAATATATCTTTGACTTTCCTGGATCTCTATCTTATTGACTGCAGTTCTTGGGCTCTAAGCCAGTATAATCACATGACACAATTCATTGGAGAATATATATTTATTTATTTAATAAATATTTATGTTTTTGTGAAATATTATATATAAATATTTCTTAATGAGAAGAATCAGAGTAATGCTTAGAACAGTGGGATGGCAATGGACTTTATGATTCAGCCACACATGCAACCTGGAAATTGTCTCTCTTAGTTTCACAATGGAAAAAAGAAAACACCAACAAACTGAAGATTAACAATGATTTTTGTATCCTTCAGAGAACTGAGGTCACAGGAAAAAAAAATCAAGAAAGCCAAAATCCAAATAAGATCTACTTCCATGAAACAGAAGCTGATGAAGCCATCAACTGATTAAAAAAATACATTAATGTGATTTTAATGAATTGCTGGAAGCTGAATGGGAAAAACATGAGAGTGGGAAAGTCCTGTATGTTACAGTCTTAGAAAGCTGCCTAAACACTCCTGGGTATAATTTCCAAGAATCCCATCATACTTTCATGATTTCTAGCTGGATTAGTTTAAAACACCCATTAAATACCTACCTACTTCAGATATTATTACACACTATATGTATGTATGTATGTATAGTGTGTAATATATATATATATATATATATATATATATATATATATGGAGAGAGAAAATAAACATATATATATATAGAGAGAGAAATGTGTATATATGTATATGTATATATTTAGTACATATGTATACATATATGCATATATATTTACATATATTATTTGCCATGTCCAATTTTTAATAAAAAAAGTATAAATCACACTGAAAGGAAGAAAAACTGACAAAATAAAGGAAGTATTTGAACCAAATTCAGAGATGACATAGACTTTGGAATTATCATACAGGAGATTTAAAATAACAAAGACATACTTTGAGAGCTCTAATGACAAAGTAGGAGAACACACAAGAACAGATTAATAATGCAATATTATTGGTATGTTCATAGAAGGCATACAATCAAATCATAAATTGTTCAATTAGATTCTGAGATGTCAAGAAATAAGGGGAAGGAAAAAACATAGTGAACACAAAATGGTACAAGTGTATAAATATGTATCTGGCTAGTGATTATTAAGCCAACTTATGATTAATGCTTACTTTTTTTTTTTTTTGCGGTACTAGGGATTGAACTCAGAGGCATTCTATCTCCAAGCTATACCCCTAGTCCTATTTTTTATTCTTTATTTTGAAACCGAGTCTCACTAAGTTGCAGAGTGCCTCACTAGGTAGCTGAGGCTGGCCGCGAACCCGGATCCTCTGGTCTCAGCCTCCCGAATGCTGGGATTACAAGCATGTGCCACCACGCCCGGCTTAATGCTTACTTTAAATATGAATAATTTAAATACAACATTTGAATGGCAGTTTTGAAGGGTGCAAAAAATATAATACGTAACTATATTTTGTCTAAAAACTAACAGAGCATGTTAAGGCAAAGAGTGTGTTATGTCGTGTCAGCACTAAAATAAGGTAGACAATATGTATTATTTTCTGAAAAATCAGAATTCAAAACAGGAAAAATTACTATAGATGAACAGGGATATTATATGAAAAGACCCTATATAAAGGTCTTTTTAGAGAATCTAAAAATTTTCAACAATCTTTAATGTATGTGCACCTAACAAAAGAGCATCAAAATGCATGCATAAAATTAGGTACTCAAATTTTATTCATAGAATATTTATTGTTTGGATTCTTAGCCTTTTTTTTCCAATGTAGATTTCCTCATTAATTTATTAGAAGCATTTGTTTGCTAATATTGTAACAAATTATATAAAACTTTCCCAGCTTAAAAAAAACTGAAAAGACAACTATACAGATTCATTAATATATATGAAACTTCAACACTGCTTGGGAATTGATACTGATAGATCTAGGTGCAAAAATATCTTGATGATACAGTTTACTTGATCAGTATTATCAATATATGTTTATCAGCACTTATAGAATATTCCTCAAAAAGAACAAGTGTATGTTATTCTCAAGTTCATATGAAGCAGTCATAAAGAGATTACATTCTGAGTCATTAATACATTCTTAAAAATAAATTATGCAAACTAATTTTTGTGCTAAAATCAAATTAAACTGGAAATTAATAACTGAAAGGTAGTTGGACAATATCTTTGCAGAATATACAACATATTTCAAAATAACAAATGGGGAAGAGAAGATATATCAAGAGAAATTATAAAACATTTTAATTAAATAGAAATTTAACTAGAACTTATAAAATGTGTGAGATGCAATAGAAACAATATTTTGAAGGAAATACATAGAATTAATGTATTTGTTTGAAAATGAGAAGAAACTTAATTCAACAATCTAACTATTTACCTTTCTAAATTAGAGGGAAAAGTTTTTCAGTTTAAGCCTAAAGGAAGCAGAAGAAATGTAAACATAAATTTGAGGATAAGTCAAATAATTGAAGACATGATATCAGTAAATGTAAAATTTGGTTGTATGAAAAGAATACTAAAACAGATAAACTTCTAGCCAAGATACTATGAAGAAAAAGAAGAAACAAATTACTAATATCAGAAATGAATGAACACACCAGTTCTGAGACCCTTGTTTCTAGTATTGATTTTCCAATAAAAGAAATCAGGTTTCCTTGAGGAATGGATGATGTTAGGATTGTGGCAGGAAATATAAATTATGCATCTGCAATATCTTATATACCCCCAAGCAATGAAGTATAAGACAAACAATTAATCAAAATATGCCCAGGAGATAGATTAAAGGTCATCATTGAAGATTTAATCTCAATGACTAAATCTGGAATGAGTTAAGCAAAAAAAAAGTTCATGATGTAATATTGTATCATCCAATGTATAAAAGAAATATCCATAAGTTCATATTGATATAAATAAATTATTGAGCAAGTAAATAACTGAGGAAGAAAAGAGAGCTAACCCCTTCTGAAAATTTTCAAATAATTTACTTTGGTAGTCTACCATTAAGAAAGGGATTCATTACTTCCCAAACCTTTTGTGTGGGTTGGAAGGAGATTAAATTTATAGTGGAAAAACTTGACAAGTCTCTCAGTGAGATGATCAATGTCAATACTGACATGAAACATCATTTTACTGTGTGGTTCTTTGATGTATTACAATAACAATGGTACTTTACCTTTGTCATTTTCTCTTTGAAAAATCCATAATTCTAGGCTAAATGAAGAGACACAAAATCAGGCAAATCTCAATATATAGGGCCAAAATCAGGCAAATCTCAATATAGGACCAACCTACAAAATACTTGATTGATGCTCCTCAAAGCTGAAAAATCATTAAAAATAAGGCAAATTTTAGAAATTGTTACAAGCAAGAAGGGCTGAAAGAAACAAAATGAGTAAATATAATATGATATTTGTTATTGAATTCTGAAACAGAAAGGACAAAGAAAAAAACTTTAAAAAATCTTGAAAAATTACTTTATCTAAGAGGTATGTATTTTTTTGGGGTGCGTGTGTGTGTGTGGTACTGGGGATTGAACCCAGGGGCATTCTACCTCAGAGTTACACCCCCAGTCTTATTTTTTTATTCTTTATTTTGAAACATGGTCTCACTAAGGTTCAGAGAGCCTCACTAATATGAGGCTGGCCTTGTACCTGCGATCCTTAACATTATTAGTAACATAAATTAGTTCTGTGAACAAATTATCACCAATTTATTTTACTTGTGTATATTTTTCTAACAAAATCCTCTAATTAGATACATCATTATGTTGAGTTTTATTTTTATAGGATAATGATATTAATGAAGTATATGAGAGTTTAATTTGTTAATAGCCTATCTTAATCCATAAAATTTTAATGGATCTCTTCTTATAGTTCTTTGAAGACTAATATCTAAAAAAAAAATTAGGAATGGAAATATTTAGATGGAGGCATGGGTATTGGTTGTTAACATTTTAGAGAGAAGGTTTGGTTGAAGACTAGAAACAGAAAGAAGATGGAAGATAATTAATAGTCTAGAGGGACAGGTTGTATGGTGAATTAATGAACAAACTACTCATCTGAGACATCTAACAATGAAAGAAGGAAGGGAGATATGAAATTGCTTAGTAAAGAACGAGGCCAAAGAACTAGTGCTTGTTTGCATAAGGCAGAAAAGCATACATAAAATCATTTGCCTGAGGGAATTATATTTAATAATTTTAAACATGCAGCTTACCACAATGGTCACATCTGGAAAAATCATGTTGTAAATAACCTATCAGGATATTAGCATTGATACAATAATATAAAACATTTCCATCACTATGAGGATCCATCCTGTTTCTTTTTTAAGTTCACATCTACTCTGTCCCTAACACAGAACAAACACTAACTTTTTCCCCATATGTAAAAATTTTCATATCAAAATTATTTTCATAAATGGAAATAGACACTATGTAACCTTGTGAGAATGACTTTCACCCTGCATACTACTTTTGTGATCAGAGTTTCTGTATGCATCACTACTTTGTTGTCTTACATTGTTGAGTTGCATTTCATGCTATGGATGTGCCTCAGTATACTGGATCCTAAATCAGTTGAAGGATACCCAGGTTCTTTTAAGTTTGGGTCTATTATGAATAAAGTTTCTGGGAACATTCTTGTATGGACTGTAGAGAAGAACAAGTATACAAGGGTATTGAAATGAGAATTTAGTCCTTTAGTTCACATTATCCACTAGTGTATTTGTCAGATTGGAAACCAAATAGTCACAGAAGAGCTAAATATTCCACAATTAACTCAACAAAAAGTAAATAAGAAATCAGAATGCTAAATATAATATTACAATTTTTACAATGACTTTCACTGCTTGCCTCTGCATGCCTACCTATTCACCTCTACACACTTATATAATGAGGCTATAAGCAAAATAAAATTTTCTAAAGTATTATAGGAGAAACTACAGTAGTTTTCTTGCCTACAGTTTCACTTTTTGTTATTTAATTTACCTATGGTGAACCATGGTGTGACAATATTAAATGGAAAATTTCAGAAATATGTTTTAAATAACATTTATTTCAGTATACTGTTAACTTTGTTATATTATTAGTTATTGGTGATCTCTAATATATAGACTTTATCATAGATATGTATGGAAAAAAATACAGCATGCATAGGGTGTGGTGCTTTTATTGCTCCAGGCATGCACTGGGGTCTTAATAGGTATCCCATGAAGATAAAAGGGGACAACTCTATTCTATTCTCAATATATGGAAGTTGCATAGTTTTCTACCATATAAAATGGCATTTTTTTAAGCTCAAGGGTAAAATCCTGAAAAAACTAATACAAGTAGTTTTCTATTAGCTTTGTGTTAGATGCAGAAGTAACTGTGTCTTGAAAATTTAAAAATTAAGAATATGGATGAATATGAAATGATTTATCAATTAGTGGCTAATATAATTTCTCAGTTAATTATTTTTAGCTTTATTACAACAAATGCTACTTCATGAGACCCTGGAAATATCAAACAATAATAATATTTCTGTGAGTACTTATAAAATATATCCAAAAAAAGACAATAAGAATTGTTTCGCTATTAAAATTATATGAATAGTTGTACTATACTGTAACAGTTGATCTAAAAAATATACTAAACTTAGTGGTCTCTAAATCATAGAAATTAAACTAATTCCTAACACTTGTGGAGACTGGGAAGTCTAAGATCAGGGTGCCAGCAGATTTGGCAACTGGTGAGATATTGCTTTTTTCTTCATAGATAATACTTTTTTGTTGTATGCTAACATGGCAGAGGGTAAATGAGCACCCCGAGGCCTCTATTATAAGGGAACCAATTTTATACCTCATCCAAAGGCCCAACCTTAATATTATTGCATTTGGGAATAAGCTTTAGCATATGAATGTTGGAGATATAAACACTCAGATTATAGGATTTACTAGATATATTTAATGATATAAATATAACATAAACTCAATTTTGCTAAGTGCCACATTAAGTAGTACAACCATGATAATAATCAGTCCAACTTTGTTCTACTCCAAAAGGTTAAAAATATGCTACTACCAGCATTTTGCTATATGTTGCATCTTTCAAGCATTGTACTGGGCATGTTAAATAAAATCATGCAAGCAGGCATTTTATTACCATCTTCCCAGAACAGCAGCATACATGTTTTGTCCACCATGTCACCCAGCAGGTACGCAGTAAGCATTCAGTAAATAAGTAAATCAGGAACTTTGCTTTGTATAAGATTCAACACTGAATCAGAATATAGAGAACAGTATAAAAATTCAAATCTCTCAATGACATGCTAAATTACTCTTGCATGAATTTGATACTACACATTATTCATCTGTAAAACTACAAACTACTGTGATTTCATAGAGATAATATCTTAAACTAACTCTTTCAGAGTTATAGCATGCTCTCAGAAATTGTGTAGGTTGTTTTTTATTAAATTCATGTTTAAAAATATATTTGGAATATGTATAACCTTTGATAGTATAACATTAATATGAGTATTAGAGAGAATATTATTTTACATTTTACTTTAATAAAAACATGAAATTTCCACTGTTTCAAATTCTGAGTATTCAGAAACAAGAGCTAGTTGGTATTAGTATTGATTCACTTCTCAAAAGTAAAGAGTACTTTTAAAATTTTCTGAAATAAGCCAAATGAATTTAATTATGAAATTCATATCCACATATACTGTTGACAAACCAATAAAAATCTATGCAGAAAGACATACACATACATTAGATATGAATCATATTATCTTTAGCTCTGTAAAGCTTCGTAATTTAGTGACTATAAATATTTTAAAATGTTAAGCAAATATTGTCCTTCATTTTTATTTTACATATATGAGCCCATAATGAAGACCCACAGAACACTATTTTTTCTTTTTTTTTTTATTATTCGTACAATGTAAGCAGACATCTTTGTTAGGTACAAATTAAAAATGACATATGTGCCTGTATTTCTCATTTGACCCCTTCCCCCAAAATCCCACCCTGCTCCCTCGCCCTCCCTCCCCCTCAGGTTCAATTTAGTGAGTAACCTTGATGCACATTAGGGTTTCGCTGCCCCCCTCCCGCCCTGTCAATCCCTTTTGGTTAAATCAACTTCATTGTTTATCGAGGGTCTCTCTTTTTCCATCTGAAGACACTCTTATGCCCCATCTTCTCCCTAGCATCCACATATTAGGGAGAACATATGCTTCCTTACTCTTTGTGACTGGCTAATCTCACTTAACATAATGTTTTCCAGTTGCATCCATTTCCCTGCAAATAACATGATTTTGTTCTTCTTTATGGCTGAGTAAAATTTCATTGTGTACATATCCCACAGTTTTGTAATTCATTCATCCGTTGATGGACATCTTGGCTGCTTCCATAGTTTGTCTATTGTGAATTGTGCAGCTATAAACATAGATACACATGCATCGGTCTGATAGTTTGGTTTCCATTCTTTTGGGTAGATACCCAGAAGTGGTATTGCTGGATCATATGGTAGGCTCATTCTCATTTGTCTGAGGATCCTCCATACTGTTTTCCAAAGTGGTTGCACTAGTTCGCAATCCCACCAACAGTGTATTAGAGTTCCCACTTCTCCACATCCTCACCAGCAGTTGTTGTTGCTCATGTTTTTGATGATTGCCATTCTGATCAAAGTTAGGTGAAATCTCAAGGTGGTTTTGATTTGCATCTCTCTGATTGCTAATGATGTGGAACATTTCCTCATACATTTATTGGCCATTTGTATTTCTTCTTCTGTGAAGTGTCTATTTAGATCCTTTGCCCATTTTTTAATTGGGTTATTTGTTTTCTTGGTTGTGATTTCCTTGAGTTCTTTGTATATCCTAGATATTAGACCTCTATCTGTAGAGTAACTGGCAAAAATCTTCTACCACTCTGTAGGCTCTCTGTTAAGGTTCTTGGCAGTTTCCTTTGCTGCACAGAAGCTCCTCAGTTTAATGCAATCCCATGTATTGATCTTCCTTTGAGTTGCTTGTGCTTTGGAGGTCTTGTTGAGAAAGTTTTTAACTGTGCCTATGTGTTGAAGTGTTGGTCCTATGCCCCCTTCAAGTAGCTGTAAGGTCTCCGACCTGACTTCCAGGTCTTTGATCCACCTTGAGTTGACTCTTGTGCAGGGTGAGAAAGTGGTGTTTATTTCTATTTTCCTGCATATGGTTAACCAATTTTGCCAACACCATTTGTTAAAGAGGCTATCTTTTTTCAAGTGTATGTTTTTTGGCTCCTTTGTCAACAATCAGCTGACTGTAAACCTGTGGGTCTGTTTCTGAGTATTCAATTCTGCTCCATTGGTCTATGTGTCTGTTTTTGTGCCAATACCATGCTGTTTTTATTACTGTGGCTTTGTAGTAGAGTTTGAAGTCAGGTATTGTGATACCTCCTGCATGGTTCTTGTTGCTAAGAACTACTTTGGCTATCCTGGGCTTTTTGTTTTTCCAGATGAATTTAAGGACTGATTTTTCTATGTCTGTGAGGA
>PVLC010012870.1:0-43180 GCA_004027655.1 Graphiurus murinus
CATATATATATATATATATATATATATATATATATATATATACTGGGGTTTGAACCCAGGGGCATTCTGCCTCTGAGCTATACCCCTACCCCTGTTTTAGTTTTTTGTTTTGAAAAGGGGTCTCACTAAGTTGCGAAGGCCTCACTAAATTGCTGAGGCTGTCTGTGAACCCACAATCTTCCTGTCTCAGCCTCGAAGTACTGGGATTACAAGCATGCACCACTACACCTGTTTGTTTGTTTGTTTGCTTGTTTTTTAAGATAGATAACACAGGTTGAATATCCCTTATCCAAAATGTGTGGAACCAGAAGTCTTTTGGATTTAGGAGTTTTCTATTTTTAGAATGTTTGCATATACACAAGAAGACATCATGGTGCCTGAGGTAACTTTATACAATATTTTATTGTACCTGCATTTTAAACATGACCTGTCATGGGAGGTCAGGTGTGGGATATTCCACTTGTGGTATCATGTCAGTGTGTAGAAAGTTTTAGATTTTGAAGCATTTTCAATTTCGGATTTTTAGTTCATGGATACTCAACCTCTATCTATATTCTGTTGAAAATCCTTTTATGAGATTAATGAAGAGGTCATTTTAAAGTGAAACAATTAGTTGCTCTACAACAGTGTGAATGACTTTTGTTAAGTGGAAAATATAAAATTCATTCAGTCATAAGAGGGCTCTCAGAACTTCTTCTACAAATGAGGTCATTACACTGGATAGTCTCTTAGGGTCCTACCAGCTTGAAGAGTGCATCACTCTTCTGTGCATGAACATTTAGACAATTCCTTTTTATGTAGATATGTGGAAGCAAAACTCATGTAAGTTATCTGGGTCACAAAATTGAAATACACACACATCTGGCTTCCTTAAACCCCACATAGTTAAGCTGGGTGCTTTGGTACATGCCATTAATCCCAGTACTTGTGAGACTAAGAGAGATGGAGCCTAGGTTTGAGGCCAGCCTCTGCAACTTAGCCAGACCCTCAGCAAATTGACCCTGATTCAAAATTTAAAAAAATAAAAATAGATGGGGATATATCTCAGAGGTAAAATGCCCCTGGGTTCAATCCCCAGTGCCCCTCCCTCAAAGCCCACATAACTAAAAGCACTGGCTCTTCAGCTGCTCCCTCTAGAAATGAAATAATTCAATCCTCTGTTATTTCCTTTCCAATGTGTCAGAATTTGTCTCTGATAACAGAAGAAACAGATAGGAATGCAGCCATTCTCCAGCATGTTGTGCAGCCATATACACCTGTCTACTCACCCAAGCTCCTCCCCCCAGCTTAAAAGCTTTTCTGAAGGAGGCACCTTTATCATGCAAGCATCATGAGTCAGTGCTCTTGTCTTCTCACATGTATGACTGAATGGGCTCTAAGAGCACGTTCTTCACATTTCCCAATCACATGGTGTATTTGATGAATTCTTCTTGGTGTTTCTGCAGTCCCTTTCTGTTGACTCATTAGAACAGAAGTTCTGTGAGTGAAGATAAATCATCCCATAGTCTGCTATCGAGACAACTAACTCACCCATTAGACTTTGGCTGAATGGCAAGTGGTGTGGGGAACACAGGAACATATGACTTGACCTACACCACAGGCATTGTCTAGTGTACTTCAGGATGAAAGCTGTCACAAAAATAATGAATGAAAGCCAGGAAGGGCACGGTGTGTTGACACGTTAGAGGATGGTGGGGAGGCTCAGGGAGTTAAGAGAAGGAGCCACCAGGATGGGGGAACACTGGGAAGACAGGCTTATGTGAGGAGGAGGGAGCCAGGACCCAGGATCTATACTGGTGCTTATTGGCTCACGCAGCTTATGGAAGAGGGCAAAGGGCAGTAATTGCTTTGATTTTGTGATATCACAACTCGGATGCTGGTAACCAATTTACAAAAAGAGGCCAGTGATCTTCTTGAAAATAGATATTACAAGAGAACCAACTATAGGGATGGTTATTTGAACTCTCCTTTCTTGAAAAAGCAGAAGCAGACAGGTATCAGGTGCCTACTTCAATACCACATGGTTGAGGAAGGACAGACATGGGCTGGGAAATTAGGAGTAGTTATTGTCAGAATGCTGGGCTGCTGCACGCTTGTAATCCTAGCATTTGGGAGACTGAGACTGGGGGATCCGGGTTCGTGGACAGCCTCAGCTGCTTAGTGAGGCCCTCTGCAACTTAGTGAGACCTTGTTTCAAAATAAAGAATAAAAAATAGGGCTTGGGCTGTAGCTTGGAGGTGGAATGCTCCCAGGTTCCATCCCCAGTACCGCAAAAAAAAAAAAAAAAAAAAAAAAAAACAAGAATGCCTTAAGTTTTCTACTTCCCCAACACTAAAAATCCATCAAGATATTGTATTGCATATTCTTCTAAGTATTTTATGACATATTCTTCTAAGTGGTACTTATCTTTTTAAAAATTTAGCTGATACATTTAGGTATAGTGGTACACTTCTATAATCCCAGTATTTGGGAGGCCGAGACAGGAGAAGCAAAGGTTCGAGGCCAGCCTCACCAACTTGGCTCAACTAAGTGAGAACTTGTTTCAAAATAAATAAAATAAAAATAAGAACAGAATGGGGCTGGGAGTGCAGCTCAGAGGTAGAATACCTCTGGGTTCAATCCTTACTATCACCAAAAAAACGAAAAACAAACAAACAAACAAAAAACACACAAAATTTAGCTGATCCAGGCTAGAGAATAGATAGGAAAATCAGTCAGGCTATTGATCAGGGACATGAGTCAAGTATTCAAATAGAATTAAAACTTCATGAATTTGCTGAAGAACAAAATATAAAACAAAAAGCAAAGCAAACAAATGAAACTCCTCATATTTAATAACACCCAAACCTTAACTTGGCTTGACTCCTTGTGCATACTAATTGGCACTATTTTCAAAACAAGTGAGATTAAGTCAGAACTTTTAACAGGAAGACATCATGATGACATAGCAATGTGAAGTTCTGCCACTTTCTGGACATATTTTCAACAGGTGTTTCCCATATGCAGGTATTTATAACTAAACATGTACAGAGACACACACACTTTCCAAAACAATTCTGAACTCAAGAATGACTGGTGAGAGAAAATGACCATGGTTCTTCCACCATGTGGTGATGATTGTAACCTGGGATTCTGTTGGATTTTATTTCCCAAAGTCATTCCACAAAGCAAACTTACCCTTTGGTCTTTTGTTTGTTTGTTTGTTTGGAGAGAAGCCTCTGTTATATTCCACATTATTGGTCTTTTGGGGAGAAAATAAATAGCAATAAAAAGAGGCTCAAGAGATAAATGGATTACAAAATTATGGGGTATATACACAATGGAAATCAACTCGGTAATAATGAAGAACAAAAGTATGTCATTGACAGGAAATTGGATGGACCTGGAGAAATTATTTTAAGTGAGATTAACCAGTCACAGGAAGTGAGGAGCCATATATTTTCTCTTATATATGGAAACTAGGGAGTAATTGGGATACAAGATGGACTTTAGATAATGGAGCATAAATCCCAGTGGAGGGAAGGAGGTGGTCTAGGGGTGAGGGAGAGGGAGAATTAATGAAGCAAACACTTCTGTTGGAATTATGGACATATATGAGAATAGCAATGCTAATCTCAATATCATGTATGGGGAAGAGGAGGAACTCAGGAGAGAGGGAGCTGGGGGGAAGCCCACCAAGTGCTGTGTGCATCTAAGCCACTATCACTCTGAACCACATTATGATGTGCGACTACAATGCACCAATAAAAGTATATTTTTAAAAAAGGCTGAGCCAGGCGTGGTGGCACACGCTTGTAATCCCAACATTCGGGAGGCTGAGACTGGAGGATCCGGGTTCGCGGCCAGCCTCAGTTACCTAGTGAGGCACTCCGCAACTGAGTGAGACTCGGTTTCAAAATAAAGAATAAAAAATAGGGCTGGGGGTATAGCTCGGAGGTAGAACGCCCCTGAGTTCAATCCTCAGTAGCGCAAAAAAAAAAAAAAAAAAAAAAAAAAAAAAAAAAAAAAAAAAAAAAAAAAAAAAAAAAAAAAAGGCTAAGAGAGGGAAATGCAAAGATTCAATGCATAATTCACAAGGAATACCTTGGCATTTGTTCTTTGCTGATGGAAAAATGGATGGAATCATTTCAGAATCTGAGCTTTTACCAGTCCTGCTGAAAGTAAGCAATAACAGCTCTCCTCACCTGCTAAACAAGTGGAAAGAACTAGCAGGTGCCCAATAGGACCCCAAATATCTGAATTTTCAATTGTCTTCCTATCCAAAAACTGTGCAGTTGGAATGCTTCCCTTTTCTTACATCTAAATGTCATCAAGCCCTGCTGTTGACCTTTTTAAAAAAATATCTTTGTGACCTTCCTAACTCATTATGTCTCTGTCACTCTGTAACTTGAAGTTTTATTACCACACATGCCTTCAGTAAGCACCAGGCTTGTTACCTCAAGACAATGGACTTGACCTTCTCCCTCTTTCTTTCTCTGTCTCTCTCCTTGCTGCACCCCGATACAGATACACACACACACACACACACACACACACACACACACACACACACATACACACAGAGGAATGACTTATTTTCAAAGGTATTGCTTTCATTACTTTTCTGCTCTGTCAACTATTGTACCAAGAGGAAATCTTTATCTAGTTTCCACCATCTTCCACTCTACCTTCCAGGTGATTTACTGTGAGTCCTACTCTCTCTACCCTGCACACAGGCTCATAAGATCCCCTTTGTGGTTCATTTCAGGCTGTTCACAATGCCCCAGATGCAACTGTAACCTTCCCTGTCTGTGCCAATCACAGAAGCAGAGACTCTGAAGAATTTCTGTTACTTCATCCATCATCAGACACCCATTTGAAGCCCTCTGTCTTCCAGGAAAATGTTTCCTGACCAATCTAACTCACATTAAGGATACACAGACTTATTTTAGCAATCAAAGATTAGAAATGAATCCTTAATATTCCTTTAATATTTTATATGACTCAAATAAGTTGCATGTTCCTTGAAGGTTGTTTATTGACTGATTATGATCCATGATTTAAAGGAAATGGTACAACTTCATCACATAATACTGTAGTTTTATTCATTCCCTAAGGCTGGATGAGATGTGGATATCTGCGATCTGAATCCAAGGACTGCATGGCCACCCTTAATAGACAACCAGGTGGTGAGATGCAAGAAAAGCTAGTAAGGTAGTGTAGCAATTCAGGACTCCTCCTGGTAAGGTAACTGCAACTCCGTCCTTCATATGTGGTCATCTAGATGAGATTTGGTCCAGAATGCCAACTTTACTTATCTTTAAAAATGATTTTGTGAAATGTAAAAAGAGTATTTTGACAAGTCAGCAAATGTCATAGTTATGGTTCTCACAAAGCTAATTTATTTATCTTTCATAAGCTAAATGTTAAGACATACATCTAAGTGCCAAACTAATCGGCAATTATATGCACCTTGTAAGCAAATAAACATCTCATGACTACAGTCTTTACATTTCCTGGCTCCTGTGCTCAGGGCAGAATTCAAAAAAAGTGTCAAAGAACTGCAAGAGAGAGAATGCCTCATATTGAGCTATGAGATTTTCTAAGTCCAGGCTGCTGTCTAAACCTCAAAGGTAATGTGGATATAGACTGATAAGATGGGTAGGTATTCTGATGTGTTTCTTATTGCAGGTCCTTTAGTAGGTATCTGGCTCTATTCAGGCATAGATACTCTCTGCAGAACCATGGAGGATGGGTTTGCTACTGTTCTATCCCATGAATATGTGGTTCAGCTTGTTCAAATCCACAATTGGCTCACAACCTCAGAAAATTGGTAAATTAAGGAAAAATCTCTTTTATCTTCCCACTAACAAGCTCCTGATTATGTCCTCCTAAGTTCAGGACCCTTTCCCCACCGATTTATGTGTGTGTGTGTGTGTGTGTGTGTGTGTGTGTGTGTGTGTTACTGTGGATCAAACCCAGGGACATTCTACCTACCTACATGCTACACGTCCAGCCTTTTAAAAAAATTTCTTTTGAAACAGGGTCTTCCTAGGTTGAGGAGAGTCTCACTACTTGTTAAGGCTCTCCTCCAACCTGTGATCCTCCTGCCTCAGCCTCCCAAGTACTGGAATTACAGGCATGCATCACCACACTCAGCTTCCCCCATCTATTTCTGCCAGCCTATACCCCACTTCCCAGCCATAAAGACATTTATATGATCAACACTGGTCCTAGAGACTTATTCCCTGGAATTTTTCCTAGCTACAGTTGCTAAAGAAGAGGACCCTCTTCTCCACCCTGGAATGTGGAAAAACAGCTTGTTGCAGCCATGTTCCGAGCACTAGGAGGATAAAACTGGTCTGAGAGAACAAAGCTAACATACAAAGAAAAGAATGGAAGATTGACAGAAGGTCAGGATGTCACTAGAGTCCTTGACACCATCATTTCTATCTTTCCAAAGCCTGTCAGTCAACTCTTTGTTTGAAAGTGGACTTACCTATTTAGGTTGATAACACTCCCCCACTCCCCCTCCCTTAATTACATCTCATTGGCAATGGAAAAATGTGTAAAACATAAGCCAAGGCAGGGTGGAAATTTTCGAAGTAAAACTTTGATAAGAAAAGGAGATCCTACAGATTTACTAGTACCCCTTTCCATGAGCATGTCTGGTTTCCATACCCAGTCTGGAAATGGTTGTATCAAAGTGCTTCATGAGAAAAAAATGTGGGTTTAAATGAATTATCTTAAAGTAGACAATAGAATCGGACCCATTTTCAACTCTGACTTAAAAAAAAAATAAGGCAAAACACAAAATACTGGAAACAAAATTATTTGAATGGAATAAATATAGAAGCCGAATCTAATTATAAAGTCAGCAAATGATAATATCAGGATATTGAGGCTAATCTGTTTAGCACTGCATGATAAGGCAAATTACTTTCAGTTTAACTGGAAGGCTTTCTCTAAAGAAAGGAATGACACATTCTACATTTTCAATTGCTAATAATAAGTTATAAGAATACAAACTGCTAGTAGTTTGGGAACTTTCCCATGCTATCATCCTAGCATACAAATAAATCCCACTTTGTATGTATAAAAAATAAAGGCATGTAGGGAACTTAAATACATATCAAGGCCATCAAAGATAATAATAACTAAGAGTTTTATAGTCCTTTCAACACACCAGGTATTATTGTAAATTTTTCACATATATCATTAAATTCTCTTTCTGTAACAGTCTTATAAACTATGATTATTTCTGCTTGTAGGCTAAAAGGCTGAGGTATAAGGCTGATCAGGCATAACTTGGTGAAAATTATGGTACTAGTAAGAGGAGGAGGTGTTGCTCAGATGCAGGGAGTCTAGCTGCAGACCCGTCATTCATAACTGCCATGAGATTTTACTTAAAAATAGGCTCTGGGGTGATAAGTATAAACTTTTGATTGCTTATTTAGCTTTTGTTTCCTCCCTTTACTCCCTCACAAGTTCCTACGTGTGTGTGTGTTTGTGTGTGTGTGTGTGTGTTTGTGTGTGTGTGTGTGTGTGTGTGTGTGTGTAAGTATGGAGCCATGAAGCTCATGGGAAGTTGAACGTACTTTAAGCTATAGAAATAGAACCTGGATGGTGAAAGCCAATTAACACATACCACCCCCTTTCTCCACCTCTCCCGCAATAACCATGAGTTCAGCTGTGATCCTGGCACCCAAAACAGCTGCCTGTCCTCACAATTCTCTTGTGTTTAGGTTACTAGGGCAGACACTGAGCCTTTCATTCACAGATAGTGTGGAATAGGACTATGACTTCCAGAATACCTGCAACCAGCTTACAACCATGACAGACTAAGACGAACATGAAATTGATAATAGGAAAGGCAGAGCAGAGTGACAAGACTCCAGGTCCTTCATGACATCATTGAGGCCACTGATAAAACTGACCCTGAAATCTGACCACTATCATGGGCCAATGAAGCACCTTTTCCTGTTAGGTTAATCTATCAGATCAAATGCATTCTAATTCACATGCCTTTTACGTCTTAAAGACTGAGAAGAAATCAATCATCTTCTTGTAGTGAATGAACAACTCCACTATAGTGAGTGGAATGAGAATGAGGGATTTAATACAAACCACATCAATTCTGGCCATGGAAGCAGTCACTAATATACTTTTTCCCCTTTTAAAATGCGTTTCAGTGTAGGTCAGAGATGGCAAATGCACAGGGGTCCACGCTCCTCTCTCTGACTCCACAGTAGACCTCGCTCATCAGTCCGGATGGCGCTCCTGATGAAGAGGCTTTGCCTCTCACTACAGTGTGAGCGGTCACCACAGTCAGGAGTTGACAGCTTGCTAATGAAACCTGCTATGGCTGATTTTTACCACCTAAATCTGGAAATGTCCTGAAAGTTCATTGCAACTCTGCACTGTGATAAGTTGGAGCTGCTGCTTTGTCCTCAGAGAAAGAAGCATGCCACAAATCATAGGATAAGGGAACAGGTGGCACATAAAACAACACAACTATATACACCTTTATAATAATGTAAAATAAATAATAAAAAATGTGCTCAGAAGTCTATAAAAAGCCCTAAGTTTACCATATGCATTTATTTTTATAAGGTATTCTGCTATACTATGAAAGTACTCAGACTTTAAAATTACTCAGCTTATAAAATTATAACTGTCACATTGGACATTTTCTCATAAAATCTACAAAATGATATAAGCATGACTTGAACTTTTAATTGACATTGATGTTTTAATTTAGATTGGCCTTTTTGGTGTGATTGGGTGACCTATGCAGGTCATTCAAAAACTAACTAATCAGTCACCCAGCAACAAACCATTTATCCAATTAAGTTTGAATGCTTTATTTTTTAACCTTACTAAGTTACTCTATAGAAAGACAAATACACAATTATTCCTCTAATATTATAGTAATATTAATATTCAAATTAGTAGGTTTATGATAATGACCATGGCATTTTTTCCACTAAAAATAATTTTAAAACAATTTCCTGACCCTCTCCTGTCCCATCAACCTCAGAAGTAGCTATTTCATATCATTCATTATGAATCTATGTTGATAACTCACTATTTTGGGGTCTTTTCTTTTGGTACTGGAGATTGAACACAGAGGCATTCTACCTCTGAGCTACATCCCCATTTTGTTTTATTTTGAAACAAGTTCTCATTAAACTGATGAGAGTCTCTCTCTTGTCTTGCTTCTTCCTTCACACAGCTGACCAAGTGGATGGCACAGATGATCTCAGTAACACTCTTATGTTCAGGTAGAACTCCTCCTCCTCCTCCTTCTTCTTCTTCCTCTTCTTCTTTACTGGGGATTAATTCAGGGGCATTCTACCTCCAAGATGTACCCAGTCCTTCTTTCTATTTTTTGTTTTGAAATAGGGTCTTACTAAGCTTCTGAGACTGGCTTTAAACCTGTGACCTTCCTGTCTAAGCCTCTCAAGTACTGGAGTTACTGATATGCATGAGCATGCCACAGTTATGGTGACATCCTCTTAGCCTCAATTTTATTTCAACTAAATTAAGTTTAAAATTGCAAGCATGCCGTGAGGCAAGTCACCAGTCTGTCATTCCTTTCTTCTTTTCTTTCTCCCTTATTCCCTTTCCCTTCCCTGTTTCTCTCCCTCTCTCTTTCTCTCTCTCTCTCTCTCTCTCTCTCTCTCTCTCTCTCTCTCTCTTTCTCTCTCTCTCTCTCTCTCTTTCTCCATCCCTCCCTCTCACTTGTCTCCCCATTGATAAATTCATGAATTAGCCATTCTAGGAATTTAGTCTCATACAGATCTTTGTCTACATATAAAAGGTTGATAAGATAGTACATTTAAGGAAATGAGAACGAGTGTACGATACATGCAAAAGTCGTGTTGTACTCATTATTCATAGACTTTTAGTGCCAGACACTAGCTGGTTCTTCTCCATTCTCATTTTCTCTTCTCTCAGGGCATACAACTGGTCTATACGTCCCAGCTTTTCTTCCTGTTAGGTGTGACTATGTGATTGAGTTCTGAGTTCTAAGCAATGTGATGAGCTCAAGCAGAATGTGCTCTACTTTAGCACTGCCTCTTAAAACCTTCCTTCTCATGGTCTACCAGTTTGATGCAAACATGACAACATTGGGACCCCCACAATAGAGACAATGTGCTCTTAAAAGTCTCCACTTGTAGGAGAGTCCAATGTCAATCAGGGTCACCTGCTTTATATCTCATCGATCTAGAAAAGACTCGATTGCAGCATTTCAACCATGTACCATCCTGAGATTTGTTTGTTGTAGCCACTAGTGTTACCTAAACTAATATAACTAGCACCTTGAGTTATGATCAAAACCAAAAAATTTAAAGGCAGGGCAAAGAGAATCAGCTTACAATTTGAAATGTTTCCTTTTAAAATTCTTCTTTCAAAAATGGCTCTCAAAATCTATAATTACAAAACACATCACAGCAAAACAGGGATT
This sequence comes from Graphiurus murinus, assembly GCA_004027655.1. Taxonomy (NCBI): domain Eukaryota; kingdom Metazoa; phylum Chordata; class Mammalia; order Rodentia; family Gliridae; genus Graphiurus; species Graphiurus murinus. Next base: position 10,451 of record PVLC010012870.1, read on the forward strand.
TCAAGAACAAATTTGTTTATACTTCTTGTACATGGAAAAACACTTTGGATGCATTCTGAGGCCAGGCCAGTTCACTGTTTTGCTCTCATGAGTTTGGAATAGGTAAAGGTACTTCTTTTTATTGATTTCTCAAGATGATTCTGGAACATCAGCACAGGCAGTGAGGATCCAGGCTGCATTATGGATTCCAGAAGGCCTTATCTGTGGAAGTGGGTGTCCTCCATCTGGAGGCTTGGTTTCCATGATGACATGCACAGGGCATGCAAGAGGCCTCTTCCTAGCTGGGCCTGGTGTGCTACAGGGTGGTTTTACAAAGAGAATGTGTTAAAATCCCCAAATGATGAAAACAAAGGGGCACCGAATACTCCAAATTGGCCTCATTCCAATTGCATTTGATATTTTCCTATTGGGAATAATGAGCGAAAACAGGAAGGCAAAAGAGCATGGATTCCCATTCTCACTGAAATTTCCAAAATGAGGAAGGGAAGTTTTGTTTCCAAATCAGAGCTAAAGCTGTTCACAAGAATCTGCGAGGCTCTGAAAAAAAAATTCACAGACGAATTAATTTCAGTCCCCAGCCCTTGGGGTTTTGGCTTCCAGGCACAGCACAGAACTCACTGTTGAGTTCCAGGGATTGGCTCCCACATTGAGTAGCTGGAAACAAATCAAAAGCAGGCGAGAGCTGAGAAGTGAGTGGGCTTGCCTCTGGCTCACAGGCCGAATGCACAATTTCTGAATACATAATACTGACAGGCAGCATCAAGAACGGGACTTGTCCCTGCGAGCCAGGCTCCAGGGAGATTATGCTCCCGCCAATCTGATATGCTATATGTATTTGAGTAATTACTGGGACATTCAAAGAAAGGACCTGCTCACAGAAGAGGGGCTGTTTTTTATATTAGCAGATGAATAGAGTCACATAAAGCAAGGCCAATTTCTTTTTGAAGTCTTAGTAGCATTCAGTGAGAGTATTTCTCATTCACGCCTTGGCTCCATCCAGAAACACTGAAGGGAATTGTGTGCATGTAAGACATGCGACTTATCCATAATTGCTTTTGAAAATGTGTCTTTCTGATTTGTCAGCTTTCAGAGTTAGCCAGACCCTCCAACACCCCTTGCTATTTGAGGTAGAGTTTATAATTTTCCTTAATCCTCATGTTCCTGCTGCTGCCATGTATTGGCTAAATTGGAACAAAAATGTAGGAAAGCAAAATACTTGAAATACACAGGGAGAACTGAGTCTACTTCATGTTCAAGGGGGCTACTATCCATTTTATTTCTCAAAAGATGGGCTCAGGACTGCATTAGCCACTGGGTTCCCATAACAGTTGGTTTGTCTCCTGCACTCAGAACATCTTTTCCCTCAACCCAAACTTTTCTAACTTACTCTATTCCATCAAATGTGTATTTTTCTCATTATGTATTTCCTTTTCTCTGCACCTAATGGAAGCATAATGGAAAATGCAAAGCAACAGGATGGAAAACAATGCAATTTCATCTAGTATTTAAAAGCAATGATTCAGTTGCAGGTAAGATTGCAATCAGACAAAATTAGCTAACACGGTTCCCATTCTCCTTCTTTAGAAGCAGTTGGGAACAGGATTGCTTTATTCCTTTTCAATTCTTGCTTTCCTGTTCCACTTCTACATACCAAGGGAGAGAAACACATGGAGTCAATAATCTCAGGAATTTAACACAGCACCAATGTAAAAGCAGGGCAGCTTAGAGACAGAGTAGAAAAGATAGAGAAGTAGCAACAAGTGACTCAGAATTCTTCCATGATGCTCAGTTTTAGCCCCACCACCTTGACAAACTCATCAGACATGTATCATCAAGCCTGCAAGCGAGGACACCCCACATCTCCAGAGCTACAGATGCAGAGAACAACAAAAGTGATGTGGTAGCCGACTGACTGTGGTTATGGAAACACAGCACACCCCCAAAGTAATAAAATGTCTTATTAAAAGGGAAGATATCTTTAACCAACCCTTCATGTCCCTCCTGAGACTGACAGGCAATTTCGACTGTTTATTTTTATGTTGCTCCAATGAATTACTCTATTTCATTCAACTTCATGATAATCTGGTGGGGTTCGCTGCTGCTGGCACTAAGTGGAAGTGAAGGGCATCATTAGAGGCATTCCAGAGCAATCTTGGTGAAATTAGATTCTTTGGAAATGAAATCAAGCCTTAGTTTCATGGAGGGGAAGTTGAACAAGGGAAGAATAATGTGAAATTGGTGGAATTATCCCTAGCTTTCAAAGCAATAGACAAGGTCAGAAAACCAACGTCTAAATTATATTTTCACTCTTGTTTGTACCCTGTCCATCGTAACTAGTTAATGAGCTTATTGATATTTATACCACGTCCATTTCCATTTAGAAATCACATTTCCGTTAAACTGCAATTGTGGGCATACAAATGTAGTGCTATTTGGCGAATTGCTTTTTCTTTCTATTTGGATTATAAATAGATTTTAAAAACCGCCTCACAGATGCTAATAATTGAGTCCAAGGGAAAAACGTGTGCCTTCCATATTCTCTCTACTATTTTGAATATATTCAATGGGCTTGTGGTGTTCAGACTCTCTAAGGCACACATTCTAGAGATCATTCATAAATGTGATGACCCTATCGGCCAGCACATAAGTCTTGTTCTTCCTCACTCAACATCCTCCAGTGACTACTCATTCGCAAATAGAATAAAATCGGATGCTTGAACCTATCTGCTTTCCTTCCACTCTCATATTCTAGATGCTTTTTCCCACTGTGTCTGCTGAATCCATGCTGGCCTTTATTTCTCTGGGTATCCACTAGCTCCACCTCTGGGCTTTTCTATTTGCAGCTCTCCCTCCCCCTCTCCCAACCTGGAAACTAACCTCTTTTCCTGTATCCTCAGGTGGCTTTCTCTCTTACTATATCAGGGCTCTGTTGAAATGTCACCTCTCCGGAAAGCCATCCCAACTGTCCAATTTTGAATGGCTCATTGACACCAAGTTATTCATTTCCTCTCATCTGGTTTGTTTGCTACAGATCAGTTAGCTCCATGATTACATTATACTGTATAAATTATACATGTCTATGTACATATATATATATATATACAATTTTAATTGTTTTCTTTTTATATTCTATGTCTCTCAACAGAAAAATAAAATCTATGGGACTTTGTCTTTTCTGCTTCCTCTTCCTCTTCCTCCTCCTCCTCTTCCTCCTCCTCCTCTTCCTCCTCCTCCTCCTCCTCCTCCTCCTCCTCCTCCTCCTCCTCCTTCTCCTCCTTCACCTTCTTCTTTTTTGTCGTACTTCAGTTTGAACCCAGGTATGTTTTACCTCTGAGTTACACCCCAAGCCCTTTTATCAAAAAAATTTAATTTATTATTGTTTTGAAACAGGGTCTCAAAAGGTTGTTAAGTATTACTAAATTGCTGAGGCTGGTCTTGAACCTGAAATCCTCCCTCTCAGCTTCCCAATTACTGAGATTATAGATATGTGTCACTATACCAGGCTGGGACTTTGCCTGTCTTATTCACTACTGTTAATTTCAGCATTTGGAATAGGACCAGATACTTACTAGGGTTCTTTAAGTATTTTGCAAATCAATCAATGAATAAGGGAAAATAAGAAGTGATGCTGTGATAGAAAAGTTAAAACAATGCTTATTAAATTTCCAGCCAATTACCTCCAACTGTCCTTCACCCTCTTATTTAAGAAAGCATATCAGAACAGAAATGGATGGCAGTGACAGCAATAGAATAATATACTTGAATCGTTTTGCTATTCCTTTTTTTTAAAAAAAGAAACAACCTTAATCTACAGCTTTATTATTATTATTATTATTTTTTAGTTTCACCGTTAATGATTTGCTTCCAATAAGTGAAAACAACATGTTCCAACATCTGTCTTAAAAGACCCATGGTGTGAATGCAATTGTGATTGGATCAGGGTGGCGAACATGTCTTCTCTTCCTCTGTGAACACTTTAATTACCTCTGGATTCTCACAGATGAAATAACCAACGTCTAGCATCCAGCATGAGCTCATTTGTGAAGCCACGAGGAAATGGAAATACACAGATGAGTGAATATGCTACTCGGATTCCAGGCACGCTGTCAGGGCTAGGTCAGTGTGGAAGGGGCTGTCAGTCAGTTCTCCTGTGCCTCATTAAAGGACCTGCTCTGATCAGTGTGTGAAAGTTTCCGAAGGCGAGCACCTATGGCAATATTTTGGATGATGCATTTGACATCTGCTTCTAGCAGTTCATTCTCAGTGACCAAGTATGCGGACATAAGGGAGAACTCTCTAAGTTTTAAGAGGAAAAGTTGTACACCGGAAGGTAAGATATTCTGGTACTGGTGCACTGTAATTATATATCATAGTGAGTTTCAAAGTCATATAAACCATGTGATGGTGTATCCCTGCAATCCTAGTACTTGGAAGGTTGAGACAGGAGGATCACAGGTTGGAGGCCAGTCTCAGCAACATAGTGAGGTTCTCAGCAGCTTAGTGAGATTCTGTTTCAAATTTTTTTTTAAAAAAGTAATAATAATAAAATAAAATAGGGCTGGGGGTGCAACTCAGAGGTAGAATGTCCCTAGGTTCAATCCCCAGTAGAAAAAAAGAAAAAAAAGGTTAAAATATGCCCACAGCTCTCTCATATATGGAAGCTTGGGGGTGCAGCTCAGAGGTAGAATGCCCCTAGATTCAATCCCCAGTACAAAAATAAATAAATAAATAAATAAATAAATAAATAAATAAATAGGTCAAAACAAGAAAACAGATCTCTCATATGTGGAAGCTCGAGAAATAGGAAACCAAAGGGACTTTCGATAATTGAAGAGAGTGACCAGTAGAATAGGAATAGGAGAAGGAGATAGGGGGAAGGAGCAGGGGAAGGGAAAAAGAATCAATGAAAGAAACAATTCCAATAATGCAATGTCTGTGCATGAAAGTATCACTATAAATACCATTATTATTTATGTATGGGGAGGGGCTGGTAGCCTGGTGGAATCTGAAAGGACACACACCAAGAGCTGTGTGCATGTTCATTTATCACAGCCTTTTCTGAGTATCTGTATAAATACAGTGACTACACTACTGTGGCCATGGGAGACAGTCCGGGGTGTAGTTTCTCTGGGCCAACTTCTCAAAACAGGTAGTGTTTGCTCTTTTCACCTACCTGGCATGGGTGTGTACAAGTTTGCATTATTGAAGTATGTGTGGCCAAGATGGAGTGATAGAAAGCATTATGAAATTGCAGACATGACCCACCTGCAGTACACTAAGTATTGACTTGAAAACAACTTGGTCTGACATTTTTTCAATTTAAAGTACCCAATACTTAATTCTTGACACAAGAAGGGAAATTTTGCACTTTGTACTCAAACTAGAGTTGGTTTGGTCCTATTTATGCACCATTGGAATGTAAATTAAATTATTGCCCAAGTAGGTGACTTCTTTTAGCTAAAGAACACAAGAGAACACAGAAATTAAGGAGTCTCTGGGAAAATCCAGTCATTATTACAGAGGGGCTGACAATCCACTTGTGGGTTTTGTTGAGGAGCCAGGTTTCACATATATTTTACAAGAAGAGGAAATTAATCTAAATCTAGCATTGCTAAGTATTAGGAACCTGGAGATAAGCATGAGTGTGCAACATTAAACAATAAGGAATGTGTCTTAAGCCTTTTTATATCAAGAATGGGACATCCAATATAGTTTCTATATTAATATATAGCCAAGCATAGTGGCACATGCCTGTAATCCCAGTACTTGGAAGGCTGAGACAGGAGGATTACAGGTTTGAGGCCAGTCTCATCAGTTCAGCAAGGCATTTGGCATCCTGTTTCTAAATGAAAAATAAAAAGTGCTGGAGTGTGGCTCAGAGATAGAATACCCCTGGGTTCAATCCCCTGTACCACAATATATATGTATAGTTAACACACACACACATACACACATACACACACACAAACACACACATATATGTATCCTATACATATATATATATATCCTATGTATATATATATATCCTATGCATATATATGTATACACATATATGTATGTATATGTGTGTGTGTGTATATATATATATATATATGCATAGCAAAGTAATTATTCTTTCCTGGAATACAATACAAATGCTTTACATATATACATATGGTTTCCTTATATCAATTGATTTGATCTCCTCATATAATACTGTAATGCAAACCAGATTCATGATCACTCCTGGTGTGAGATGAAGGAAGCCCAGAGAATTACAGCAGCTTCTCATTCAGGCACAGAGAAGGCACTGAAGTTACAGGTTTGAGCCCCAATATCATTCTACTTCCCCCTTGTACTTGCAGCAATCCATGGTTCCTTTATGGTAGGGGGGAGACAGGCAGATGCATTTTATGTTTCCCCTGTTTGCTGGATATAATCTTTTAATATAAGTTAGATGCTCCTTTTGTTCTGATGTTGAGCTGCTGGGTGGTTGGGGGAGCATGCATACAGATGTGGACTGTACTACTGGGCTCCCAGGAGCTAGGAGTGCACAGAGGCAGCTTCACCATTTACAGCCTAATTGGTGGTGTCCTAGATCACAGGATGCCCAAAGTTCACCAGGAGGAGATAAAGATGTCAGAGAGGACCCCTGAGGAGATATATCTGAAGCTTCTTCTTTCTGCCTCTCTCGATAAAGATTCCAACTGTGTATTGCAGGTTGTGGGTTGTTATGGTGACCAGAGGGAACGAACGTGGGAGGCCGAAAATCAGTTGGACAGAAACTCATTTTTAAAACCTTTGCATATGAGGTAGGTATGAAATAATGGTCAGGTTAGAGAATGTGCAGATGGGCTGTAGGAGGTAAGATGAGTGTGGCCATTTCCCGGGGTAAGTTTTCCATTTTATTGTTGTTGTTGTTTGCTTTTATAAAGTCATGAGTACATAGAGCCTTTGAATGCAAACTTGAGCACCAGAAAACCTTGTTTCAGATCTAGCCTTTTACCTAGCTGTGCAATCTTGACCTAGTTCCATGCTCTGGACCTGCAAAATGGGTATAATGATTATATCTATTTCATAAGCCTTGTTTTGGGGATTAAATGAATTAATGCATAGGGATAATGCCGTATGCATATAAGCAGCCAGTGTATTTGGCTGTCAGGATTATCCCCTACTTTCACAAGAGGTGGTATGATATAAAGGCAGTATGACATCTCTTGGGGCAACTGCTTTATGCAGACCTTCCTTCACTCTGAATTTGGACAAACTTTGTGCCTCTCTAAGCCTCAGTTTTCTCATCTGTGATGAAAGATATCTGTAGTGAATATTTCATAAGGTACATTTCAAATAAAGGGAAAAACCTCTATAAAGTACTTAGCATTGTAATTGCTCAATTGTTATTATCATTCATACTTATGTTATCACCATTATCATATTGATATTATCATTCCAAGATATTATAACTAGTAAGGTGACAGTATGCATGGAGTGAAGGAGGAATAGTCCAATAACATAATTCACCTATTTGCATGTAGAACCATTTTTCTTCCAGAGAAAGAGTTTCCACTGGATAAAGAAAGATAATCCATGGATTTTCCCATTTCCACTCTTATTTTTGGTTTTTTTTTTTTTTGCGGTACTAGGGATTGAACTCAGGGGCGTTCTACCTCCGAGCTATACCCCCAGCCCTATTTTTTATTCTTTATTTTGAAACCGAGTCTCACTCAGTTGCGGAGTGCCTCACTAGGTAGCTGAGGCTGGCCACGAATCCGGATCCTCCGGTCTCAGCCTCCCGAATACTGGGATTACAAGCGTGCGCCACCACGCCCGGCTCCATTTCCACTCTTATTATAAAAAGTATATTTAGAAAAATGACAGTCCTTTCTACTGTATCATGTTATGTTAATTGTTATGGTAATTATTATTATGGGCACAATTATATGTACCCCACAACTCTCATAGATCAATAATTATAGAGTGAAAATGATAGACACTGAAATGGATTCAAGTGCAATGTGTCTTAATTCCTAATTAGTACCCAAAATGAAAACAAATTGAAATTTGGGAGTCCACGGCCAACACTTAAAAATAGAGCATTATTAGTAGGCATATTGCATTAATTTCCTATCTGTTCCCTGCATCAATGAAGCAGGGCATGTTTCTGTTTCGTTGACCCTGGACTTGGCCATTTGACCTTTTGATCAGTGGCCGGCAGGTGGACTTGAAAATGTACTGGTTTTGAGCAGATGCTTGAGTTATCTTTGCTCTGCCCCCTCCTCAAGTTTCTGCCCTGTACCATGCCAGCTGCATGCACGAGAGAATAGCAGCTCATTCAGAGAAGTCACATGGAACCCAACCGAGCCAAGCAGAACCTGGCAAAATCACAGCAGACCTGCAGCCACCATGAAATGTGAATAGTAAATTAGACATTTGCTTCTGTAAGCCACTGGGATTTAAGGGTTGCTTGTTGCTGCAGCAAAAGCTGAATAATAAATATAGAGCCATTTGTAGAGGACTTGCTATGTGCCCAATGCTTGGGTAAGCATTAAATATATTCTCTCATTTTTTTTCCTCTCACTATCCCCGTGGGTTAGGCATTATTATTCCTGTTTGGCAGATGAGGAATATAATCAAAACTGTTGAATAATCTGCTACATAACATATTAGGGAGCAAGTTGGGATTCAACTCAGGACCATCTAAATCCAAAGTCTGCAGTCTCAGATAAGACAGTGCACTGCATTCTAAGGGATGGAAATTGTTAGGGAAAAAACCCATAATTGGTTGGTTTTAAAGGTGAAACATGTCAGAATACTAGTCATGCCATATAGTTTAACCTAAGAATACTTTCTTCTTTTTTTTTTCTTCTTTGCTGTACTGGGGATTGAATCAAGGCCCTCACACATGCCAGGTAAACACTCTACCACTAAGCTTCATCCCCAGCTATTTTTGTATTACTTTGAGACAGGGTCTCAATAAGTTGCCAAGACTGGCCCCCAACTTGTGATCCTCCTGCTTCAGCCTCTTAAGCAGATGGGCTTACAGGCTTACGCTAGTGCAATTGCCTAAGAAGTTTTCATATATAAATATGCAAAACAAAGCATGTAGTATTTTCTAGCCAGATCTAAAAGCAAATAATAAATATTGGGAAACAATAAAAAATTCCAGAACCAAATCTTTTGAGACTGAATTTGCATAGGTGGCACAGAGAACAAAAGCCATACTGTATTCTACACAAATGAGTTAAATTTTCATGGAGAAGAGAAGCTGGACTTTTAGACTAATTCTTCTAGATTCTTAGCAAAGTCCCCATGGCCATTTCTATATAAGTCCTGGCCTTAAGGAAGGCCCCTGGGCCTCTTTGACTTTCTCTCCTTAGACCAGCCTGAGGATTTCTCTTCATTTAAGACATGAATAATTCAGAATTAAAAACTGCTACATGAGTCCCACCATTCCCCCAGCCTCCCAATGTGGTCCTATCCTCATTATGGGAAAAGCCATTCCAAAAGGCAAACAGCTTTTCATAATTGTTATTTAATGGATATTGCCTGCTCCTGGGATTTCTTTCCCAGTATCTATTTGTAATTCAAAGGTCAGCATAACACCACTGGCATACACAAGGATTCTGAGAGATTTGTTCCTCTTGATTGAAATTCAGATACAGTGACACACTAGATTAGTCTAGGAGCCTCTAATGTGGTGTGGGTCACAGTTAGGAGGAATTTAACCTCTTCATAATTCTAGGACTTCACCCATCACTGAGAAAACTGACCTATGGATGTAGAAGAGGGCCTGAGGTGTTTGTTCACTAGCCTGGCATAGGGAACCCAAGGCACCAGGTGAAAAGCCTTATGCTCTGCTGTGGTCATTATCCTACCCTTAAATAGCCTTAATATCCTCTAAATAGGTTTCTCCTTAAGGTCATTTAAGCAGGAACAGGCAGCCCCAGAGAGTACTTTAGTCCTCATGTATGTATTTATTTGCAGGATTTATATGGCAAGCTGCACTTAAATTAGTAATGGCAGTCTCATTTCAAGATATTATATATTGAAATATTATTCAACAAGAAAGCTATTTTCCCAAGCAGGCCTGGATGATGATTATTTATTATTTTAAAATGCATCCCTTCTTCCCATCTCACCAAACACCACTTCCATTTCCAATGAGCTCGAATCTCTTATGAACTATAGTTTATGCATAAAGATTGGCTGCTTAGAGACACTTGTGGCTTGGGGTACAGGGGAGAAAAATACCACCATCAAGTTTATAGTATTTATGGTGGGTGCTTATTTAATTCAAAATCAGAGCCAAATAAAAAAAATCAGACAGGACAAATTCACCAGGGGTTGTATGTTTATGTGTGTGGGGATTTCCTTTGTGTGTATGTGAGAGGGACAGAGATACACACAGAGAGCTTTCACTTTCTTCCTTCTGTTCTATTTTATAACATGATATTTGGAGTTCACTGTTGAGGTTATTTCCAATCAAATTGCATTCAACCCTGGAACAATGTATAGGTTGTCAGGAAGAAAGTGAGTGGGTTATGGGCCACACATCCTCTGGGTTGAAATGAAGGATATAAAATTAACTTCTTTAAGGTCAACATAATTCTTCCTCCCCTAGAGGAAACCTGATGGTAATTTTGAGGATAGAAGTTTGAAAGGAGCAGTCAATAAAATGTGAAATAAGAGCTAAGAAAGAATTCAAAATTTCCAAGAAAGTAGGCAAAGTCAAGAGATCACACTTCTATATGGGACCCTTATGGAGGTGGCAAGGACCACCCACCAGGACCCTCCCACCTTCACTGTGCTTTTCCCCATCCAGCAGTCCACTTGAATGGACCTTAACCCTGATAGCTTATGAATTGAGGTTAGGATGAGTCTGAATCAGAAGATAGGCATTTTGGTTTTGAATATTAAGTACACAAGACTTTGAAACAAGATGTGAGCAAAGACATCCGTCTTTTCCTGGAAGTGTTTTATATAATTCAAATAATGCTATGTGCATATAAAGAATTATCAGTGTCAATTTCAATAACATGTCCAGGAAAGGGGAGTGGAGCGAGTGGAGTAGGACCTAGAGGGAAACACATCACGTGTGGTGTGCATGTATGTTCCTATCACTCTGAACCTCATTATGATGCATAATTACAACACACTAATAAAAGTGCATTAAACATAAAAATTAAAAGCAACTGAAACTTTCAATACAGAGAGTGTTCACCATACAGCTGATGTTGGATGGGGGGCTTTATAAATATCATCCCAAATGCACCAATGATCACATAATAATCAATTGCTTAATTATCTGAGTCACTGTAGGACACTTAACATTTATTATTCAGTTAATCATTGAAAAAATATATACACTTAACGTTTCTAATTTTTCCCTTTGCTTCTCACTTTCCACCCAATCCACTTTTCATTCTCATCCTTCTCCTAATTGCTCTTATCAAGACTACTGGTGACATCAGTTAGACTAATCCAACTCTAACTATAATCCACATATAGTTCTCAGTGTTTATCCTTCTTGACTTATCAATAGCAATGAATATATTGCTGTTTTGTAATGATAATGAAGAATGGGATAGAAGCCTAAGAAGAGAAGGCTCCTGATATTCTAAGAAGAATTAAGAAGATATGCTAGTAAAAATAGATAGTGGGATGGAAAAAAAAGAAGACATGACCAGAAACCATGTCACACGGCTGAGTGAGCTTTATGGGAAAACTGCTGGAAGACAGCAATGAGCTGGGTTGTTCTATTAGTGTATCTCATTCACTTGAAAGGTTCTGGACTCTGCGGGCTGTCATTCTCCCTTTAGTTCTAATTTAATTAAAACTATAATCCTGTTAGAGTAGGGGAGAATAAGAACAGGTAAGATTAGATTATGGAATGTTTGTTATGTGACTAGGCACTGGTTTGTGTGAATTCCTTGTATTAGTTGATTTCTTCTAAGCAATCAGGATCCTTATGTTTACAGAGGACACACTGAGGCATAGAGATGCAGAATACCTTCCCAAGGTCACCTACCTGGTAATGTAAGTGTGCCAGGATTTGAATACTGAGAGAACATTGGGAACTCTCAATTCAGCTGCTTACCTGGGAAGGTCTGAGCAATGTCCTATGAAATTGGGATCCATTGAAAATATTCAAAAAAACGTGTTCCCTTGTCTCTACCAGATGGTGTTTATATTGAAAACATACCAGGCATTTTCATAACTGCTTGAAATGTGCTAATTCAATTCTACAAAGTATATATATTATTATACTTTTCATGTTACAAAAGAAAACTGGGACATAATTGATTCACCCCAGTTCATTATAACTAGTTATTGGAGGGCTGGATTGAAGCCCAGGACCATGCTTTTTATTAATACTTTACATGTATATATTTACATATAGAAATTATATATGTATACATATACACATATGTATCCATGGAAGTGTGTAATACATATATAATAATATATAATACATACACACACACACATACATACATACAAATTCATGTATTGGTGCTCTCTTTTCTTGGGAGATAATTTTTAAAAATTGAGTCACAGAGTAAGATGTGAGCTGAGTAAGACCCTCCAGCAATCATCTCCCTACAGACACACCAATTTGAACAGCTATTTTACAAACCAAACTGCCTTCACAAGAGCTAAGGTAATCATGTGAGAGACCGTAGCGCTTTCTTTTAGTGTAATAATAAGAAAAGGAGCACTGCGGAAGACAGCAAGGAGAAGAGTTGCCTGTGTCACTCCTCCACCCCAAAGCAGCCTGGAGAGAGACCTCCTGCTTGGGGGAAGGAGAAGGAATGAAGCCTGAGTCTCAGACTTGAAACCAGTAAGAGGCCCTGGTGGTGAAACCCAGAGCAGGGTAGAGCCCCAGGAGCCCTGGTACCTGCAGACTAAACTTCTGGAACTGCATTATCCAAGCAGCTGATTGTCTCTACCATCCCTATGCCCAGCTTGGGCAGCACCCGCTGGGGAACAGGGCACAAAAACTAGTCCAGGACTGTGCCTTGGAGCTCAGAGGAAGGCTCAGCACCACTACAGTGAGACCCAGCACCAGACCTAAACCAAAGGAGCAGTGGCCTAAGCACCTGTGGGACAGACTCCAGTTTTGTCTTGTGTCATCACTAGCCTTGGAATGGGCCCCAACCACCCCACTCCTGACTGCTTTATTAATACTCCCCCGGCAGAGTGAATGGGGTTCCATTTGTTATGGGCAGGACAGGACAGTGAGTGCAGGGCTTTGCCTTGGAACCAAGTGCTGGTGGAAATCAACACTGGGCCGATCCTAAGGGACGTCACCCCTCGGCCAGTTCCTATCTAAAAAGACCTGAAGTCTACTGATCTAGAGGAAGGATCACAAAGAATTTTTTTTCCGTAAAAGTTCATGTAATCAATATCGTAGGACTTATGGGCCATACAGTCCGTAAACTGACTACTGAACTCTGCCCTTGTAGTGTGATGGTGGCCATAGATCATATGCAAATAAATGGGCATGGTTGTGTTTCTTAATTAAACAAGCTGGAGGCACAACAGGTTTGGCCCATGAACTGTAGTTTCCTGACCCCTGGGTATTTTAATGAAATGAATGCTTTTGTGTTAAGAGTTATTTTGTTTGGTGAAAATAGTCTAAAGCTGTTTTGGAATTTTGCTAGATTCCAATATACTTGTTCTTCTTTTCGATTTGGAAAACAGAATCTGAACTTTGTAGCAGGATGTACGGCCCTCACCTCCAACACCTTGCGACAAGCTGTGACCATTTGAGACATTTTGGATGAACATCTTTTAGGAGTATCTGCAGGAGGAGAGAATCTCCTCTTCCTTGGGGGCTGGAATGTTTGGATTTCCAGCAGCTGTCTTAAAACAGGAGATTGCATTCAGAGTGAAACTACACAGAATGATTCATACCTTGGAGCAACAAGGCATCCCACATCAGATGTGTTTTATGTGAAAGAAAAATAAGCCTCTGTTGGGATTAACTTGTGGCTTTGGGGTTTTCAATCATATTCTGCCTCATCGAATCCTGCCAGATGCAACAGTCATGCATCTTTTTTTTTAACTATCCGTAAGACTCACTTGTTCCATGATGCTGGACAGGCTGGGAAAGTCCTGTGGCCTCGGAAGAGAGCTCTGAACCTCCAATCCTAAAAGCTGGTTCTGGCTTTCACTGTGGGATTCTGGAAAAGTTGTTCTAGCATCCCTGCCAGTCTCTTCATTCATAAAACAGGGTTGGCTAAAGCAGATTCACAGGGGTGGAGTGAGACTAGGATGAAATACAAGGTGTGAAAGTAGCAATAATATGCTGCTGATATTTGCAAAGTATATATGCATACACGTATGAACAAATGTGTTTGTGTGTATAATTTTGCGACTATGGAAATATACCTACTTAGGGAAAAACAAGGACAAATACTGATATTAGTCATGCATCACTTAATGATGGGAGTACGTTCTGAGAAATAAATCATTAGGTGATTTTTTTTTTGTCATGGAAACATCACAGAGTTACACAAACCTAGATGGTACAGCCTATCACACACCTGAGCAGTGTAGTGAGCCCAACTGCTCCTAGGCTACATACTTGTACAGCATGTCACTGTAGTTAATACTGTAAGCAACTATTTTTTGCTATTTTTAAAATGTATTGGTCTGAACCGGGCATGGTGGTGCATGCTTGTAATCCCAGTACTTGGGAGGCTGAGACAGGAGGATCCAGGTTCGGGGCCATCCTCAGCTACTTAGTGAGGCCCTCTGCAACTTAGTGAGACCCTGTTTCAAAATAAAGAATAAAAAATAGGGCTGGGGTTGGAGCTTGGAGGTAGAATGCCCCTGGGTTCAGCTCCTAGTACTGCAAAAAAAAAAAAAAAAGTATTGTTCTTTTGCTTTTCAAAGTTCTTTGTTAAAGAGAAGACACAAACACATACCTTGTCCTATGCTTACACAGAATTAAGAGCATCAATTTCCGTCCCATATCTTGTCCCATCAGATGGTCTTCAGGGGTAATAGAGTACATGTATCTGTCATCTCCTATGATAAAAAAAATCCCTTCTTCTATAATCCCTCCTGACATTACATTATATATACTAAGTACATATAACAGAAATATAGTCATTTATTTTCACTATCAAGTACTATGGAGTTTGCTTAATTGTATATGCTATGCTTTTATATGATTGGCATCTGTGCATTTATTATAAATTAAATTGACAGATGGGACTGAAACTCATATATATGAGTAAGCGTACATCCTATCATAATGCCTGATAAATAGAAGGTCTATATTTGTTAAAGGTAAAATAAACTGCAAGGAGCATATGTTCTGAAAATAATTTTTCTTTTGATTCACAAGTGGAAGAAATGAGTCATACTCTCTTAAGCACGGGCTGATTTTAATGTGTCCAGCTATGCTGTATCACTCAATTTCCTGGGGGTATCAATATCTTAGGTCTCTATACATTTACCTACACTGTCCCATGTACACCGCTCCCTGATTAATAAACTTTTGTTGATATTTAAAAACAGATGTATTGAGCTGGGCTGGGCGTGGTGGTGCACGCTTGTGATCCGAGTACCTGAGACCAGAGGATCCGGGTTCAAGGCCAGCCTCAGCTACCTAGTAAGGCAGTCCGCAACTTAGTGAGACCCTGCTTCAAAATAAAGAATAAAAAATAGGGCTGGGGATATAGCTTGGAGGTAGAATACCCCTGAGTTAAATCCCCAATACCACAAAAAAAAAGAGAAAACAAACAAACAGATGTATTAAAAATAAAAACAGTTGTATTTTTTATAAAGTCTTTTCCAGCTCTTGTGAGCTAAATATGTTTCTCCAGTATACTCTAAAATATACTTGGACCATTTCATAATTATTTTGGAGTAGAATGGAGTATCTAGAAATCTTCTATTATTCATTCATGCATTTGTTAAAAAAAATATATATATCAGGCACTGTGTTGCATTCAGGGGTTAGGATGGTATTCTATTAAGCAAATACCCTTCCCTCATAAAGTTAAATTTTACTGAAGAAGACCACAAAATCAAATAAAAAATTAAATTTATACAATGTCAGATGGTGCTAAGAACAGTCAGTGGATGGCAAGTGAGCAAGGAGGTATTTTTAGATAGAATATTCAGAAAAAAGCATCTCTGACTAGGTATCACTTGCTTAAAAAAAGGGTGGGCTTCTTAGGTGAGCCAAGACCCTGAGGCAGGGACACACTGGCCAGGCTTGAACTACAAGTCAGTCAGTAAAACTGGAATAAAGCAGATGTAGAGAGACATCATTGCACATAAACCCAGAGGAACAGGGGCGAGATCATGCAGGGGCTCCTATGTCAAGGTGCAGAGTTGGTCTTTATTTTTAGTTTAGTGGAAAGACTACAGAGGTCATAAGAAGACAAATGACAACTAGTCTATTTTAACAGGATCCCACTGATTGAGGTCAGATGCAGAGGATCAGAGAAGAGATTGCAATCTCCCAGGTGAAGGTTGCTGTATTGCTCAGGTGAGGGGTGATGGCAGCTTGGGAGGTGATAATTATAGGAGTGGTCTGATGTTGGCTATATTCTGAAGAATCCAGAAATTAGAATACCCAGCTATAGAGCAAATATTTGATATGCGTGTGTTTTGAAAGAAGGAATTATTTTAACAAATGACTAGAGGAGAGCACTTCTGAGTCACAATGTTTAAATGATTATTAAGAAATAATTCAGTCCCTACATGGAGAATAATTAGAAAAATAACAAAAAAGGAGGGTAGGTGTATATTGTAGATTCTGGTTAAAACAAGTTAGAAATCTACCAGAAAACTCTCGAGTTTGTAGTTGTAAAAGTAAAGGCTTTAAAATGCAGTGAAGGAAGACTTCATTTATATTTCTAAGATGTAAAATTATGGTGAATTATGTTATTGAGAGCACCACTAGGGTGATTTAGAAGTTATTGAGGATGTTAAGATAGCAAGAATATTTTCACTTCACACAACCCAAAGCATAGCTTAGATTAACAACAACAAGCACAAAACAAACACATCAAAAATGTTTATAGAATCATGATATTTGTGGCTTTGGAGAGAAAAATATTCTAGGTGTTAACATAATTTTTAGATGATAAAGTATATCTTTGGATAGCATATAGGTATGTTAATGTTGTATAAAGTGATGACAAATGATATTTTATTGGCTTTCCAGTTAAAAAGGATAATGTTGCTAAATTTAATCACAATGAACAATTTTGCTAGTGGTACTTTTACAATTCTGTGAATCATTTTAAGAGATCACATAAAAGAAAAATATGAAAGCTATAAGCATGATCAGAAGTTCACATTATTCTTAGAGAAAAGTGGTCTACTCTAAATACAAAATTTTAGGAAGTGTGTTTGGGTTTGCTAAATTACTTCTAATTTCATTCCATACATGAATATTTCAGTCTACAAGGCGCATACGGTCAGATCCTGGATCATGATTGTTTATGTTTGAAATCATAATTGTTCTGAAACATTTTATTTGAATGTTATTTCAGATTAGTATGCTTTACTGCCCTAAAAACCTGCTTGACTTTACTTACTAGGAATTGCCACTTCTTATTGAATTATTTCAACACCTAACCTGCAATTCCCTCGATGCCTTCCCAAGCACCATTTCCAGAGAAAGGAAAGACTAAGAAGAGGGAAATAGGGTACATGGCCAGGGCTTTCTCCCCATACTCTGCACACACATACCTCTCTTTCCCATCCAAGATTCCTGGATGAAGATCTGTGCATTGGTCACTAACATGGGGAGGATTGAGTGGGAGGAGTAGATTTTGTCACCTTTAAGTTCATAGCTTCCTATTCAAACACCTTCATTATTCATCTTCATCAAAGCAACTCTTCATACTCTCAATTGACTCACATCTCAAGAGTCGTGATGCTAAATCTTACATGTCTACATTAAACTGATATTTTGGTAAGGGTGATTTTGAATGAGATTAACATTTAAGTCAGTTGACCTCCATTCTATGGTTGGGCCCCATCCAATCTGTTGAAGGCCTGACTAGAAGAAGTCTGATCTGCCCAAGCAAAAAGAAATTCTGCAGGAGATGCCCACTTTCAAACTTGAAAAGGAAGCATTTGCTCTTCCCTGAGTCTCCAACTGCCCTGAAAATTTTAGACTGGTCAGCCTCCATATTTGCTGAACCAACTAGTTAAAATCCCCCTTCCTGTATCTACAGGAGTTAATTATATTTTAATTAACATGTGTCATGAACGTTGTACCCATGTTTCTTTTGTTTCTCTGGAGAACTTTGACTAATACAGTGGGATAGAGGGATGGATTTGAATATCTTAAATACTTTTTAGTAGACTAATCCTAGCAGGTAAAAATTTAAAACTATCAGCAGAAGAATCAATTGCTTATATTATTAACCAAAGTAATTAAAGTCTTCAATATGGTACCAACAAATATGAAAGTAGAGATAGACACTTGGGAATTCATGGCTTCTTCCAAGAGCAAATTAAGTAGCCTTTCCTTGAAAGCATTTTGTGATAAAGTGATTCAGGTAGATCTGAGGCTAAAGGATAAAGTCTTAGACTTGTTCAAACTCATCTTCAGTAAAAATATAATCAGAAAAACTTGATTTAATAAACAAATAAAATGTGAATCAAATTGAAGAGATATACCATAATTCAACCTTTGAAATTCTTATCCCTAGAGTTTGAAGTTGCTATTTCTGAAAACACCATACATTTCAAGTATATTTTACATTGGACACAAGCTCTTTTTTTTCAATACTGGGAATTGAACATAGGGGTATTCTACCTCCAAAGTAACCCGCAGTCCTATTGTTTATTCTTTATTTTGAAATAAGGTCTTACTAAGTGGGGAGGGTCTCACTAAGTAGCTGACCACAAACCAAACAATTCTCCTGTCTCATCCTCCCAACTACCTGGATTACAAGCATGCTTTTAAGAGAAAATTATTTTTGCAAACTTAAAGATCAGAACCAAACAGAAGATGAGATTAATGGACAATGCATATTTTATGAGGCTAAATAGGTATCATACTATTTTACAAGGTCAAATTGTGATGAGTCAGCAAGTCATGGTAAATTGCAAAAGCATGAAAAAATTTAGGTGATTGTTCAGAATTCTACTCTTACAGAAATATTCCTATAGACTCATATCTGATATGAGGTTCAGCTACAGCAGTCAAGAGGGTTGGTCATATCAGGTTTCCCTGAATTTGTTATATTTTAATTAACATGTCATAAATGCTGTGAATGAGTCATTATATTACATACCCATTTGCAACTGCTTTTTATAGACCTACCAAGTGGCCATTGCTTAAATAGTAACATATAGGGAGAATCTAAAGAGTGGGTTGTTAGGAAACTGTTTTAGTTACTCATTGCTGCTCATATAAACACCCCAAAATGAATATTTTAAAACTAACCAATATTATTTTATTTGATCACTATTCCCCAAATTGGCTAAGCTCAGCTGGATGATTCTACTGTTAGTCTTGCTAGTAGTTACTTATGTGACTGTATTCAGCTAGTGGGACAGATGGACCACTGAGGTGTCTGAGCCTGTTTCCCTATGTAATGAAGTCCTGGACCCTCTCCCTCTTTCTGCATAGTGTCTCAAAAAGGTAGCTGGATTTCTTACATGATAGTTTGAAACTTTCAAGAGAGCAAAAGTGCAAGTTACCAGACCTCTGAAAGCTCAGTCCTACAAGTGGCACTGTATCTTTTCTGCTGCTCTGTATTGATTAAAGAGCGTTCCTGGATTCAAGAGGAGGACACTGCACTAAGACATGACTACTAGAATGCCTAGTACATTAGAGGTCACCAATATAACTGACCAGCACAAGTCTAAATCAATTAAGCCCTGACAAGCTTAGTAAGAGGCCAGGCGTGGTGGTGCATGCTTGTAATCCCAGTACTTGGGAGGCTGAGACAGGAAGATCTGGGTTTGCGGCCAGCCTCAGCTACTTAGTGAGGCCTTCTGCAACTTAGGGAGAACCTGTTTCAAATAAAGAATAAAAAATAGGCCTAGGGGTGTAGCTTGGAGGTATAATGTCCCTGGGTTCCATCCCTAGTACCAAAAAAAAAAAAGCTTAGTAATTTGGGTATAGGTAAACCTGTGCTTTATGTGGGCTTAAATATTGCTACATTAAATATAATATTATAAATAAATCAATTATTTCCTAAGAAGTCTTTATAAAAGGCAATATGGGCAAGGTACTTAAATTTCTTAAGTTCTTTTAACACCTAATGATAGGTTTTCAAATAACAGCCCCACTTTACAGATGATTTTATTGATGTTAAAAACTTGTCTAGTGAAAGCTAAAGAGAAATTGGTGAACACAAATGGCTTCAAATAAATAAGGGGAGCTACAAGGAGAAGAGTGGAAGGGGATATGAGGAGGAAGGTGGGGAGGTGAAAGGGGAGATTTGATGAAGCAACCAGATCAAAGAATCCTATATTCATATATGAAGTTATCAGTACCAATTTTAACTCTATATATGGGGTTAGGGAGGGGGTGAGGAACGTAGATCTTGGTGGGAAACACACAACAAGTGGTGTGTGCTTGTATGTTTCTGTTACCCTGTGCCCTATTATAGTGTATAAGTACAATGCACCAATGATGATATATATATATTTATATTAAAAAAAAACTTGCCTAACGTCATACTATACAACCAGATTCAAATTCAACTAGTTTTTACCTCAGAACAAACCCTTTAATCAAGCTCCTATGGCTATAATTTATACCTAGAATTCTGATTTCCCAAATTACAGGGATTCATCCTTATGCAGTCAATCAGTTCTCTTTCACTGGGCTGATTTGAACTCATTTCCAACATACATTGATACAAAAAAGATGGGGGGGTCTAAATTAAGCACCACAGCTGTGTTTAAGTTTCCTAAAAAGTAGTTTCCTAGACAAAAATAAAGGCACACGTTAGTAAATATCTCACCACTTGTTGCAGTGAAGTTTTTTAGACTCTAATGAGAGAGAAGCCTGGCTGTTCTATGTATTGCTTTTAAGAAAAATCTATTTCTGGACCATTATTTGTCTTGTTCTAATGAAATCCTCCTCAAAGGAAAGGCAATGAAGGCAATGCATCTCAGCCAACTTAGGTTCTCTTTATAACATGTGCTATAGTGAGATGTCATGGTTTTTTTTTTCGCCCATCTACACCAATGGTGTAAATTCTGTGGAGTGAGGGACTATGTTGTACCCCTTTTTCTTTGGAACCTCCGACACTGAACACCCTGTGGAAACCGAGCGTGGGATCGATGTATATTTGTTGAACAGATATTTGGTGATGACAAATACCTACATATTCTTCTATCTGTGTTAGCAAGCAGTGCCAGCGAATGTCATTTCACTCATTCTAAATGATCGATTCTGCCACCCAAGCAGAAACACAACAAGCGGATGCAGATGAATTTAAGAAGCCTTTGAGGCCCTCCCTGCCATGGAATGTTGCTTGATAGAACTCGATGCTGCATGCTGTCAGATATGAATTATTCATTGACACTTCACTCCTACACTATTATACCTTCCATTCTGCTGTGTCTGCACAGATACGATTGATTCA
The DNA here is from genome assembly GCA_004027655.1 of Graphiurus murinus. NCBI lineage: Eukaryota > Metazoa > Chordata > Mammalia > Rodentia > Gliridae > Graphiurus > Graphiurus murinus. The sequence continues at coordinate 32,020 of PVLC010012870.1, forward strand.
CACATCACACCCGGCAACATTTATAATCAGAAAGACGGGAGACATGGAAGACAGAAAAATATAAAAATGCGCTCAGGATAACCACACTGGTAATTGGTCCTCCAGTTTCTAACTAAGCAAGAGATGTGCTGGGGAAAAAAAAAAAAAAAAGAAAAGAAAGAAAGAAAAAAAGTGTTGCTTTTTGTCAAAACATTCATTGTTTAGACAGCAATTCTCAAGTAGAAACACCTCCTTTCACACAAGGCCTAGGAAATATGAATCAGTATGTGAAATCTGACACCACATGTTCCAAAATAGGGTGCTTCACTGGTGATGATTGCAAAGCACTGGATTGGAAAGTCTATAAAGAATTATTCCAACTGTGAGAATGTGTGTCTGTGTGTTGCTGTTTCCATTTCCTATAAGGAATAAGCAAGAACATCAGACAAACACACAATACACAGAAACTTACACCAAGAAAAAGGAGAAGGCAATAAACCTGGATTAAGCTGGGCATAGAGGTGCATACCTGTAATCCCAATACTTGGGAGACTGGGATTGGAGGATCACAGGTTCAAAATCAGCAATGTAGTGAGACTCACAGCAACTTATTGTGACCCTGTTTCAAAAATAAAAGTTCAATCCCTAGTATCAAAAAGAGGAAGGAAGAGATGTAAGAAGGAAGGAAGAGAGGGAGGGAGGGAGGGAGGGAGGGAGGCAGGCAGGCAGGCAGGAAGGAAGGAAGGAAGGAAGGAAGTCAGTCACTTGGATTAAAGATATAGTGGATCAATTCTATGTCTTTTAATTTTCTTCCTGTTTATTCAAATAAATAGCTGTTTACTGAAGAACTACTATGTGTTCTTTGTGAGAAATACAGGATGAATGGTGAATAACTCTGTTAAAGTGCTTGCTCCATGAAACTTAGAGAGTTCCTGATAGCAGGTGCACTTAAAATCCTCTAACTCCTTCTAGTTTCTTTTTATAGGGTTTTAGAAAGTGCTACAATATTTCACATAAAGTGAAAAGTAAATGTGTGGTGAGTAAAAGAGCACTCGGAAAACTTCATGCTTAAAATAATTTGCTTATAAACTTTAGATAAGATTGTAAATGCTGATAGAAACATGATTGTTTATGCTATGGTGTGATGTGTCTCCTGATCATGTCCCTAATAATGAAAAAAACATAAGAGATAAAGGTGATGGTAGAATGCAAACAAGGCACAAATATACATATAGTATTAATTTGAAGCTTATTCACTCCCAAGGCAATCCTATTTGTTTGTTTGGGAGGAAGTAAGGTAAAACATAAGCAGAAAACAACCTCCTGCAAATCTGTCTAGCGGGACATTTTGTAAGTACATAAATACTTATGGTGAAAATCTGCTCCTTTGAAAATGTGTACTATAATATCCGATTACCACAATATATCATGGAAGATAAGTGTATTGGATACTGAAGTGGTTATAGATTTTGCTACAGTGGTTATAGTTTTCCCTAGAAAACATACAGTATTTTCTAGAAGCAAATGTTTTGTGCTTCACCTATGTAAAGGAGGAATGAGATAAAGCATAAATGCCTTATCAAATGGCCTGGTCCTGCCTTTTCTGGCTCTGTTTGCATCTGCAGCCTCCTATCTTCCCCTCCCTGCCCTTCAGTCCTATTGGACTTCTTTCAGTGTTCTGGATGCTCTGTGCTCCTGCCCACTGATAGGATTCTGCAAAGGCTATGCCTCCTTGCAGTTTTCCCTTCCACTTTCTTTCAGCCAGGTAACTCCCAGTCTTCCTTTGGTTTTCACATCAAACGTTGCATCTATTAGAAGCCACTCTTTTATTTTCCTTTCTTTTTTCTTTTCCTTTTTGTTTCTTTTCTCTTTCTTTCCTTCTTTCTGTCTCTTTCTTTATTATTTTATTGTGGTACTGGGAATTGAACCGAGATATTCTACCTCTGAGCTCCATCCCCTTACCTTTCAAACAGGGTCTTGCTAAATTACTGAGTCTGGTTTCAAATCTGCTATCCCCCTGTCTCAGCCTTCCAAGTACTAGGGTCACAAGCATGTGCCACCATGCCTGGCTAGAAGTCGTTCTTTTACTGCCAGGATTATATGGAGAATCTCCATTATGCACCTTCAAAGCACCACCAATTTGTCCATATGTGTATGGCATCCCAAATTTTACATGCACAAATACAATTGTACCTATAAAAGTTATTTTTATGTAAAAGTTGGTTCAAGATGAAGATAGTCTACATCTCCAAACAATGGATTATTTGAACATAGGCACGTTGTGAAATACAAAAAGAACCAGTGCAGAGACAAATTTGGGAATTCAGAGAATTTTGTGATCCTTAAAACTACATTTTATATTCTATAAATACACCTGGTCCTGGGCCCTGAGGCAGATAACAATTTTTTTACGCTGGTGTTTTCTTAGTAAGTCATATTAGAGAATAACAAAATGTGCAAGAGTGATTATTTTTGCCTTAGTTTTACTTTCTTAACTTGTTTTGTCATTGTTTTAAAAAACCTAACAGGTAGTAATTTTCTGTTGATTTTGGTCCATTCTGGTTAGATAATTATGACTCCAAGTCACCTGTTCCTCCACAGCAGATCTGTACCCCCCAACCATGAGATGCTCATTCCCAGCCCACTGGATGGCAGCAGGCACACTTTGGTGAAAGAGCTGGGGGGAGGCTGCTCCTGTTGGAAACAATGGCCTGGCATGCCCATCCTTCCCTGACTCAGCAGGCTGCTACAGGTGATCTACTGCCCTGCATATTGATTCCAGTCAGCGTGTCGCCCTTTGTGAAGTAGGGAGTATAATTTCTTAGAAATAAAAGTAAGAAGCAGAAATCAACCAGCACGAAATTGAGCACTAGAAATTTTAAGAGAAAACCGTATTATTCCTTCATTTTTTTAATACAACGAAAAATAGCAATCATGAGAAATAACATTCTTTAGCGGTCAAGTAGGAAATGGATAACTGTTCAGAGCACCAAGTCAAGCCAGGCGTGGTGGAGGGCACCTGTAATCCCAGCACCTGGGGGACTGAGGCAGGAGGGTTGCAAGTCCAAAATTAGCCTCAGCAACTTAAGCAAGGCTCTCAGCAACTTAGTAAGACTGTGTTTCTAAATGAAAGTAAAATAGGGCTGGGAGTAGGCTGAGAAGGTAGCATGCACCTGCTTCAATCCTCAACAACACACACACACACACACACACACAAACATGCACACACAGATACACACACATGTACACACACACACAAGCACTAAGTTTATCAGTCTCTAGAAATGCTTATGCCACATGATGACTGACACATGTCCCTGGTTTATTTGCAGATGTTAATTTTAGTTTTTCTCTGTGCAATATAACTTCTTTTTCTACTAGCCAATTTACTTGGCTTTATGAAAAATCCTTAAGTATAGTATAAAAATTGTTTTGATATTATGGTAAGACGTATTAAATAAAATTTTGGCTAGACTCAAAATAAATATTAGATGCACTCTGAATTGCAGTGGTTGCATGTGGAATATTAAGCTTATAAAAGCGAAAATTTTTTAAAATTGATAAGTATAAACAGCTAAGGAATTCATATATGCATGTTTAATAATGCACGAACACACACACACACACACACATATATAAAACGTTACAAACATTATCATGAACTCATAAATCTCTTAGTATGAGAGATCAGACACGTATTATACTAAACCCTTAATCATGTGCCCATACTGTTTTTCTATAATAAGAACAATAATTTTATCAATAGTGCAGAAGATATAAAGCTTAATTATCTTACTTTGAAATTCAACTAGATGAGGGTAGAAGCGAAGAAGTGTGAAGAAGAGACCACTTATGTTGTTTTATGTCAAGGAACCAGGGGTAGAATTCAGACTCTGAGCTTGGCATGAAATTCACACTGACCCAACACCTGCATGACGCCTGTATGCACACCCCTGCAATCTTCTAAACTTGAAATACCTTCTATACTTCATACCTCTTTCACATGCTTTTCTTTATGAGATGCTCTTTTTCCAGTTGGTTTTTATACAGTTAACTTGGAATTGTAATTCAAACTCAAACTCTTCTGATTTTAACATCTTTCATATACACGTCTTTATTATATTTTTCTGGCATCTCTCTTGCTTACATGGAGGAGAGTTCCTGGGTTCATATTCTTCATCTGAAGTGATCTTATGTTCCCGGAGTCTGGCACAAGATTGGCATACACAAAGTGCTCAATTAAATGCTTGTTGAGTGATGGAATAAATGAGTGGTTAACACTGAATTTCCTGACTTCCTGATAGCTTTTCACAGCATATGATGTTTGTTAACATTAATATATCCAGAGGGGAGCAACTTCTGGGTATTCGTGTCTCATTGTGAATAAAACAATATGTAACTGTATTGAGTAAGAGTCAGAGGAGGAAGGACTATGAGAAATTGAAAGATAGGCTGGTCACAAGAGTGGTAGTGAAAGGGCAGGCTGGTAAGTCATGAGTCAGCCTTACTTCTGGGTATATGTTTCATCTATAAACCTAAATGTTTCATAATCCATAAAAATAATCAATAAGAAAATAAATGTGCCTATAATATATCAAACTTAAAGATAGGCTCATTAATGGAATTGATACTATCGACTCTGTGTACATATGTGAAAATACCAATGTCAACCTCAATTCTCTGTTTTGGGAAGGAGAGAGATAGGAGGTGGGATGGGGGCACCAAGTGCTGTGTGCATGTATGTCACTGTTGACATGATTTACATTATAATGCACCAATAAAAGCATATTTTAAAAAAACAGGCTCATTATAATAGTAAGATTGAGATTACCCAAATCTATGGCCTAATAATAGCAGAACTGCTCAACAGCAGTTGTACTTGGGAAAAAAATACAATGGTCTTATACAATATGGCCTCCAATGACCTAGGTGTAGAAAATGCCCAGTATTCTGCTATTTACCCCCAGAGAAACTCATTTTTTGGGGGAAAAGTGAAACCTATCTTCCAATATTCTAAATAGGAAGTCCAATTAAAAAAATCAGAAAGGGAATATATTTAATTACATCTTATTAGACTTCAGAAAAAATGGTTCAAAACATTAAAAAGTGAAATTTGGCCCGTATGTTTTAATTAAAGAAGGAAAGAGAAAATGTTTGCAAAAGACCCATTCAAAGAACTTTACCATTAAAGCTCATTCTGTACATAATGGGAAAAGAGGATCTGACCAATTGATCTAAGGATCGAAATTGGGTCATAGAGGCCCGCGAGAGGAGTGTCAAAAAGTCAATGCTCTAACTACAAGAGGCTACAGAAACTAGGCCTAGAAGAGAGAGGAGAGTTCTGTTTCAAAGCATTAAGAGCACCAAGGTTCTCTGCAGAGAAGAGAGAGAGAGAGAGAGAGAGAGAGAGAGAGAGAGAGAGAGAGAGAGAGAGAGAGAGAGAGAGAGAGAGAGAGAGATTATTAGTAGGTAGGAACTGAAATCCAAGATGGTTTCAGAAATCATAAGTGAATCTCTACAGCCTGCACCCTCTGCTGCTCTCAGGTAGCTGCCATAGACTAACTGGGTCAAGTTTCAGGGTATTGCAAGAACTTAGACACAGTAAAATGACTAGTTCCTAGAGACATACAGAAGAAGCTAGGAGAAGAGTGAAGGAGAAATCGCTATTGAGAATTCAGCAAAATAACATAGATTTTTACAAACCAAACCTCTGAGTTTGATATTGATTATAGCAAAGTCTCTCAAATTGTTAAAGAGTGTCTCATGTATTCTTTTTTTTTAAATTTTTTTATTGTAGTAATTCGTGCAATATAGCATACATCTTTGTTGAGTACGGATCATGTATTCTTAAGATTAAATAAGAATTGAAATATGTCACATGGTTTGCCTGAATAAAAATAAAGAATTCATAAAAATAAGGCTTATCTTCATCATCATAAGATAGAAATGCAGTTGGTAGTGCTTAGATCTTATTAAGTAATCTAAAACAGAGTTTTTCACTATTTTATAAACCAGATGGAAATATTTAGGAAAATTGTTCAAAAAGTTAAGCCACTGTACTTGAAGAATAGAAACTAGTAGTTCAATATCATACTCTAAGAAGGTTTCTAGTGGTTTGATTCAATACTTTGTCCGTGAATTACTGGAAATATTTGGAAAGATTGCAGACAACATGAGGTAAAGAATCGGAATCTAAAAATGTGGGTAGACTGTGTTGATAAATCTACATCTGAATGTGATTTCAATGATAAGGGTGAAATTATAACTATGAATCAAAAAATTAAGCAGGCAGTTACAGAAGGGCAAGGATGCCACTTGTTACTTTGTGTGTGGTCCTTGGGGATTTGAGCTCTGTGCAGTTTGCATCATCATTGAGATGTTAGAATGACAAATGTAAAGATCCTAGGCCTGCATGTGGGAATCCACGGCCCCATTTGAATTTACTTGTCCAGAAATCTGCAGACAGCACCTTAATAGCTGAATCTTGAGCAAGGCTCAGTCTGCTAGAATCCTGCAAAGCAAACGATTCTAAAAGAAGGAATGAGTGGCATTTCCCACTTTGCATTATTATATTCTGGAAATTATGGGTGCTTTGGGTTTTTGTTTTTTTACTAATTGTAAAGAAAAACTTCTTAGAAACATGTGGCCTGACAGATACTGATCTCTTAGCAGTGCCTTAAGACAATAGGCTTTAGCTTAGAAACAGGCTTTGCAAGTTTATCTACATTGCTGCTGCCTTGTCTCCCCACTACCTGGTCTCCCTGAAACCTGCTAACTACCTAGATGAGAGAGAACACTGCTTAGAGGGGCTAAACAAAATTGTAAAGATTTTAACTAGTGGAAAAGAATTTTTATATAAGTGTTGTAAACTTAACTGGTTGTGATTAACCTTTAGAAAAACAAGTCTGTAAAAATTCCTGTTCTATATGCCTCACTGTAAAAAAAATAGTGTAAATATGCAATTGACAAAAAAAAAAAACAAAAAAAAAAAAACAGATGAGCTTCTTCACTGCATTTTGGTGTGTGTGTATTCTCACGACCTCGTCTCATTCCACACCAATCGAGGGACCTCCGACCCCGCTGCCATGAGGACTGGCTCCCAGCACTTTGGTCTTGCATTTCAAGAACGTGTAGGAAAGGCAACCATCATCATGTCTTATGAGATGTATTTGATAAAACTGGAAATGTTTAATATGAAGAAAAGTGGTCTCTCTGGTGTGGAACAGATCGTAGTTGACTTCATTTATGGGAAAAATTTTCTTTGTGTGCACAAGTTATATAATTCTGAACAGTCCCAAGTGATTGAACTAAAATGAATTGGTGGAAATTTAAAGAAGTCATATTCTGACATTATCAGGAAGTTTTTAAGTGGTCAGTAATGCTCAAAGGTGGATATGCTTTCCTTTAAATGATGGAGTTATTTCCAGATGGTGTTAAGTGGAAATTGAAGAATAGGAATGTAATGTTGGACTTCATGAGTCAATCCCTTTTTTTAATTTGGAGATTAAATGAAGAAATTTTTTTTGCCCCCATCCTGTTACTTTAATTCACAGCTTAATAGAAAAAAAGAAGTAAGAAGTATATGAGACTGGAAGACACACTCACTCACAATATAAATGACTTTTAAGGAGATTTGAAATCTCACAATGTCCAGGAATATTAAAACTCACTCAGATCCTTCTAAAACAAAATCACACCTTCCCACTCCACATTCCAGCAACGTATCAGAGGTACAATTTGAATTTCACAGTCTATAAATAGATACATGTCTTTTTTTCACATAACAGCACTTTGACAATCTTTGAAATAAGAAGGGAGGATAAGGTATAGCCACAGCTATTTACCCAACTAGCTTTTATGAAATTCATTTCATAAGGAGGTCCTGACAGCTGACTTGAGGAATCACTACCTAACCTATGTGAACTATTCCTGTGAAACAGCCACTCAGAGGACAGAGCATATTTGACAGGGGGATAGGAATGGTGAGACCAAGAGTTGCTGTGAAATAAAGAATTTTTACACCATCTCAGAACACTTGATGACATTTTCTACTATTCTCTTGCTGTAATAGCAAGATGATTCTCAATTATCAAACAAGAAATTTAAGGCTGAATCCACAATAATGCACTATAGAAAACATGTCCCAAACACAGCCACCCTGATAGCTACAATTTTAGAAAATACTCACACTAGCTGGAAAAAAACAAAAAACATAGGCAATTTGGCTTGAAAAATGAATGGGCGTCTTATATGATTTAGCAAGTGGCTGATTATATTGGTTGACTGAACTTAACTTTACATCTGGATGGTTTTGCATTGTTTTGCCATTGAGCAAAAGCATATATAATATTGAGCTTCTCTTATATTTTTGTTTACTTATACAAGCAAATAGAAAAGCAGTATCAATTGCATTTTAGTTTGCATAAAATTGCATGGTACACACACAACCATAAATTGGACAGTGAGTTATATTTAACTTGATTATGATAGCTGTAATAGCTTTCCACTGTCAATTGAAAATCAATACCTTTATTGAATTCAGCAAAAATAAAACACGTTAACCAATTGAATACTTCAAAATTTGTAAAGCGTGTGTTAAAATTGCACACTCTTACCCGGTTTTTCCTTCTGTTTGTGGCAAACAATGCCAATTTAGATTCCATGGAAGAGATTTTTAGTACTTTTATTTTAATTATTTTAATATCTGCCTGCGGATGGCATATTGCTTCTGATTTGAGGACAAAACTTCTCATATATGCTAAGAAGTAAAATAGTTATTCTTCCAATAATGTTCACACTTTTGCCCTATTTTCTCTGAAATTAGTTATTCTGTCTATGACCAAAACAGAATTAACAGGTCCACTTATAGTCAAGATCCATACAGAGGAATATAAATAAATCATTCACAAATTAAAGCCAAATGAATTATTATTGGATCTTCTTACCACTGACATATTTGATATCTCTCCATCCCAATCTCTGTACCAGGATCATATACCCTTATCACAAAAGAATTATTCCTACTATGGCCTTAACAGAGTTAACAGGTCCACATATAGTCAAGATCCATACAGGGATGTAAATAAATCATTCAGATTATTTTATTTATTTAAAGCAAAATTAATCATTATTGGAGCTATCCATCCATTGACATATTCTCTCTACATCTCACTCTTTGTGCCAGAATCATGCCATCATTATCCCAAAAGAATGGACACTGGTATATATTGATTTCTACTCATAGTTTTACTAAATTTCCTATTTCTTCTACATTTTTTGCCTTTTTTTCTCCTGGAAGCTTCTTCTGTAAATAAATATCAGTTGACTCCCTAGATGGGTTGCCTCATCTCAAATGTCCATTATCACCCCAGCGACACAGTAAGCAGCACTTAACTCTGTATACATTTGACTGCTTCTCAGGCTTAGTCCTTCCTTGACTTAATTGTTGACTCTGTCTTATATCATCCGATTTTTATTATGTCTGGTCAAATTATTATAGAGTGTTCTAAACTTTAATTTGATTCTTTTTTCCTATGTGTTCTGCCCCAGAAAACCTGATCTGCCAGAAACATTTAATGCATTTACAAAGCCAATTACAAATAATCTTGATATAACCACTGTTTTGAATCACCTAGTCCCTTATTTGCTTTCCAAAGTGAATATTCAAAAGATTATATTTTTTGCTTTCAGTTGATAGTCCAGAGAGAACACAACCAGAAATGTAATATTGTTTACCTCCCCTTTTCTGTTTATTTTCATGGTGATTTGCACGTGTGTTGGGAAATGAAAAATGGAATATTTGCTGCAAAAGGATACTTACACTCCTTCTGAGGAACATAGAGTAAAGGGAGGAATGGAAAATAAAGCAAAAGGAAGAAAGGATTGCTCTACTAGTTATGGGACACCACATGTCAAATTCTAATAGCCCACTAGAAATTTTCAAATATTTTTGCCCACAATTTTTTGGGGGGTTCAATTTAAGGTTGTTAATTTCAGAATAAAGATCTTATATTCAGTACCTAGTCAAGCAATGTATTCTTGGAACTTTGACTTTAAGATATTTATGTCTGGATTATATTAGAGGAATTAATTCCAACTCCAATACTAGAAATTTGTTACTTTGAATCATCTAACAATGAGTTGAAGGGCAAATATCAGGCCATGGTATTAAAACTATCTGGTAGATAAGTCAACATTAACTTTTTGTGTCATTATTTCTATGTTCAAAGCTCTATTTCTGCGGTTTCCTACCGGACAGGAACCTTAATATTTTTGTAATCAATACAGCAGGAATTTGAATGCCTTTTCCCTCTCATTTAACCCTTTCCCAATCCCCGCCCCACTCCCTCTTCCTCCCTCTTTCTCAAGGTCAGTTTAGTGACTGACTTTGATGTGTTTGTGAAAGTACATCATGCTCATCTTCCCAATTTCCTTCACAATTTGAGAACTATTCAGACTTCATGATGATCATTTTGGAGATAGGCTTATATAGAATATTTCATATTATGAACCTATATTCTGTTTACTTCTTTTTAAAAAATTCTGTATTCTCAGTTCTCTAGCTTACTAGTGGCATAGATGTAGGAGGGTTACATCTATGGAGTAGAAGAGTGAATCAATGAACAATTTCTTTTCTTTGCAGTCATGTTGTCAAAGTATTATATTTAAAGTACTTGTTAGGTTGGCTTAGGAGTGAATGATGGATGCTGAAACTCTCTAGAGACCCCAGGTAATAATTGTTGTAGCTCATGGCGGGGTGATTCACTCAACATTTGAATCAGACCCTTTGAGTTCAATCCAATTTTGAAAGTTGTAGCTTAATTCTTTCTTAGGGGTAGTTTTTTTTTTTTTTTTTTTGTGGTACTGGGGATTGAACTCTGGGGCATTCTACCTCTGAGCTATACCCCCAGCCCTATTTTTTATACTTTATTTTGAAACCGAGTCTCACTAAGTTGTGAAGTGCCTCACTAGGTAACTGAGGCTGGCCGCGAACCCGGATCCTCCAGTCTCAGCCTCCCGAATGCTGGGATCACAAGCGTGCACCAGCACGCCCAGCTTAGGGGTAGTTTTTGTTTTCTTTCAATTTTATTTTCTAAAAAACAGTAGCACTTTTAGCATCTGATCTACAGTGAGGAACAAATGGATGTTTTAAAAAATATTGAACATAGCCGGGCATGGTGGC
>PVLC010012871.1:0-43149 GCA_004027655.1 Graphiurus murinus
ATCCCTGACTTTTTAAGATGTTTTACTAGAAGTATTCCAGATGACAAATGAAGATAGATTGGTAGCATCATAATATTACCATTTTACAACCCTAATGAATGAATGGACCCAGGCAAGGATTATCTATGGCTGCTAGTATTTCAAAAAGAGAGACTTCTTAATGGAATTACATTGCACCATTAATGAAGCAATCTTGCTAAGATAGTTGACACTGAATCTATCCAAGCATTTAAGTCTAACTACTAGTTTTTTAGAAAACATAGGAGACAGAGGAACATGTTATAGATAGATTAAAACAGCATAATTCCAACCTCAGGAACTCCACAAGGCAAAATTCTGGCTTCATCAACAATAAGAAAAACATTTCAAAAAATTAAAAGGGGAGGAAGGCAAGAGAGGGAGAGCAAGAGAGAATGAGAGGGAGAAGGACAAGGAGAGAAAGAGGGAGAGGGAGAGGGAGAGGGAGAGCAAGAAATGTTCTTAAAAGCTGGGCATGGTGGTACACACAGGTAATCTCAGTACTTGGGAGGCTGAGATAGGAGAATCGCAGGCTCGAGGCAAGCCTCAGCAATTTAGCATGATTCTGTCTCAAAATAAAATTAAAAAACAAAATAGGGCTGGGGGTGTATCTCAGAGGAAAAATTCCCCTGGTTTCAATACCCAGTACAAAAGAAATAAAAGAAAAGAAAAAAGAAAGCACCATTCATGATTGGGTATTGATGGTAATTGGTTGTCCTTTGTTGACTCAAACAAACTATAAAGACATTTATAAAGCAATTAGGGAAATCTGAACAATGACTGGATAATTTGATAGTACTAAGGCATTTTTTACATGTTACTAGGTTGCTAATTATATTATAGTCTGGTTTTATAAAGTGATTTTATGCTCAGAGATTTATACTGAAATATTTACATAGGAAGTGATATAACATCTGGGTATTTTCCTCCAAATAACCATAGGTGGATACAGAATGGTGGAATAGATGAAACAAGACTGACCACAGCTGGATGACAGGCACATTGGGATGCACTGTACTTCTCTATTTTGTATATGCTTGAAGATTTCTATAGTAAGATTTTTTAAGTGAAAAAGCAATATAACACCTGGGAAAAGATATATCTGCTGTCTTAAATTAAAAATATTAGTATTAAATACTATAAAAAATTCTTCATTATCAATAAGATAAAGGACAGAAACCCAATTTAGAAATTGGACAAACAATATGAATAGGCAGTTAATAAAAGCAGTTCTAAGCCGGGCGTGGTGGCGCACGCTTGTAATCCCAGCATTCGGGAGGCTGAGACCGGAGGATCCGGGTTCGCAGCCAGCCTCAGCTACCTAGTGAGGCACTCCGCAACTTAGTGAGACTCGGTTTCAAAATAAAGAATAAAAAATAGGGCTGGGGGGTATAGCTCGGAGGTAGAATGCCCCTGAGTTCAATCCCCAGAACCACAAAATAAAAATAAAAATAAAAGCAGTTCTAATGATTATGAAATGTATTTAACAATGTTTCACTTTAGTGTTAATCTAGAGAATGCAAATTAAAAACACATCAAGATATCTTTGCATAACTATTAGTGTGGCAAACATTAAGAGTGGTAGACAACACCACCTGTTGGAAAACTTGTAGAGATATGGTAACTTTCCTTCACTTTGGTAGGAATGAAACATTTCATATACTTTGTAGACAAACTGGACAATATGTAGTAAGTCTGAAAATATGCATATTCCCTAGCAATGAAAAATTTCAAGTTCCTTGTATTTTGTAAAGGTGGGACGCAGGTTTTTAATCCAGTGTGCCAAACAGATGCAACAGCTCCAGACTTTGAATAGGAAGATGGTATTCAAAAAGGAAAAATCAAGCAGAGCCTCTGTAAAGGAAGTGGTAGCAGTAAAGGTGCCTAGGTATAGTTTCTGGAGGCAGCAGGAACTATAATTCCAGAAATAGCACCAGCACCTAGCCACTTAAGAAATATAAGCTGTAGGATCTGTGCTGCAAGTGGTGAGCATGATCCTCACTGGGCCAATTCCATGGTGTGATATTAGGTGGAGTTTGGTTCTCAAGCTCTTCCTGGGGTTCTGTAAGCTATCCAACATCCTTAACACATAGTTTTTTTTTTCTGTTTAGATAATCTATAATGGCTTTCTGTTGCTTATAACTTAAGAATTCTGATAATGTGGGAAGCAATTTGTCAATATCTATTAAAATTAAAGATATGAGTACCCTACAACTTAATTTTAGTGCTATATATATATATATATATATATATATATATATATATATATATAGCAGCATTATCTGCTAGAAACTTACACAATAATGGCAGTGTCATCCAATGTGCCATATGTGGCTACTGGACACTTGAAATGTGGCCAGTGTAACTGAGGAATTTAAATTTTAATTCAATTCATTAATTACTTAAGTTGACTTTAATTAATTTAAATTTAATAGCCACAGGTCACTTGTGGCTGCTTTGAACAATGCAACTCTTGTGAAGGGCTTGTCTCAGTGTGCAAAATGCTCATTGCAGCATTGTTTGTAATAAAAATCAGAAAAAAACATATTCACACAAATATCATAAAGCAGCATAAATGAAGGAATTGAGTTTATATTATCAACACGATAGTAGAACATTAGTGCTGGAGTAGACGCTAGAGATGGATGAATACATAGCATTGATTTACAGATAAAGAAACTAAAGCCAAGATAGATCATGGTTCTTGCACCAAATTATGAAACTAACCGAGCATTAACATTTCTCCCCTTCATTAATAGTTAAGATATCTCTAGTCCACTGTCAATTACTACCTGCTATAAAATATACAGAAGCCACAAACTGCTTCCCAAATTATCAGGAAAGTTTAAGCATTTGTAGTTTCTTAGCTCTTCATGGCGGTCACTATAATTGAGGTAAACATTTTAGTAGAGGGCTTTAGAATCCTTTTGTAACTGAAATGCTATTTTGTGTGTGTGTGTGTGCGTGCGCGCGCGCGTGTGTGTGTGTGTGTGTGTGTGTGTGTGTCACAGGGGATTGAACCCAGAGGCATTCTATCTCTGAGCTATAATCCCAGATTGATTTTATTTCTTATTTGAAAATAGTGTCTTGCTAGGTTGAAGAGGGTCTCACTGCTTGTTGAGACTTTTCTTGAACCTGCGATCCTCCTGTTTCAGCCTCCCAAGTACTGGGATTACAGCTGTGTACCACCACACCCAGCATGAAATGCTATTTAAAATCAACATCATTTAATGCAATCGTCAGCAACAATTCCCGATCAGCATTGCTGAATTACAAGAAAAATTATTTAAGTAGAAATAGCATGCAATACCACAATGCAGAGGCCTAGAGCAGAGGTTGGTAAGCTCTTGTTACAAAGGGCCAGATAGTAAATGTTTTTTACTTTACAGGTCATATAGTCTCTGTTTAAACTATTCAACAATGCCATTGTGATGTGAAAGCAGCGATAAACAATATGCAAAAAAAGGAGCATGGCTATGCCCCAATAAAACTTTATTTACAAAAACAGACAGGGACCTGACTTTGGTTCAGACTGTAGTTTGCTGACCTCTGACTAACAGACCTATATTTTAGGTTTTAAGAGTTGTGTGCATTTAAACTCATCCAGAATTCTTGTTTTAAAAATGCTGATCATATTTTGTTTTGTAAGTTTTGTTTTTCTTTTAAATATCCCCTGCATATTTTAATAAACTGAATGTAAATCCAAGTGACGGGGTATTTCTAGAGACATGTGTGTGGTCTGGCAAGAGTTCAGGTAATATGACTCATCTCAGTTATCTCATGAGTAAAATGGCAGATACTATCCTTATTTAATTGCTGTTTCTGAACTGGCTAGCTTAGGGATGATGGCAGGACGCACCAAAGACGCAAAGGGCATGATATTTATTTAGAGATGACATGGTTATATGTATCTACTTCTTAAATTTGTTCCTTGAGAGTGCCAAGTTTCTATCCCAGCCTCTTGTGTGGCCTCCTGAATTATTTCTGCTTCTCTATCTGAATCTTAGAGAACGATGCTTTCCCACATCTTACGGGTGTGGCAAGGAAAGCTCTTCGGATCCGCCAAATGTCATCTATCTAGCACTTAAATGCAATTGGAGACGGACATGTCCATACACTTTAATTGTTGCATACTGAGGACTGCCAGGCCTCAGACAACCTGAGTAGGGAGATAAAAAGGAAAGAAAAACTAACAAAACAGAAAAGGAGAATGATAAAAGGTAAGGATAATGACTGAGTGGGTAACAGCAGGCGACATCTTTAGCTACCATGAAAAGTATTAAGTCAATGTGTTTGTTGAATTCATTTTGTTGGTGGTCACTTTGTGTTCATTCTGAACATCCAGCAGTTAGCTAAGTAAACACACATGACTGATGAAAGAAGAAAGGGAACTATTTTTACAGGGGCCATTAAACTTTAACTACCATCTGGCAGGGAATGATTAGAGAAGATCAAAATTAAGGCAGTCAACACAAATGCTGTGTGAATACCTCAGGGAATTAACATGGATAAAGACAGTGAACTTGTGGTTAAATAAAGAGACAGACATAAGAGGGAAGTGGTGAACACATCCTTTATAGCTTTGGACCTCATGGTCACATTCATTGCCAAAGGAGCTCAAAGGAAGGAAAATAACAAGGAGGCCATGAGAAAAATCTGAAACACCTGGAAATAATCAGATGCTCTGTACCAATCATAAAAAAAGAAAGTTAAAGAACTACACAGGACCACATCATTTGGGCTTCCTCCTTGCCCAGGAAGGAAACGTTTATAGGAGAGGTGTGTTGAAATTGGCAGGTAGTTAATATTCAGATTAGCCTATTATTTAAAAGTAGGAAATGGTTGTCTATACTGTTGGGAAAAAAACAAAAACAACATTAGGAACTATATCCTTGTGAACACTAAAGACTATAATTTCTGTGAATCACTGTTTGCCTACTAATTAAACAGTCACCCAGCAGGCAGTGTGAGAGAGAATACAGAAGAAGGGAAGTTGAGCCTTTCTCTTTTGGGGGTATGCTTCTGTCTTCCATCAGTTGATAGCACAGTGCTTAACCCTAGGGCAACTTCACCCTGTTAAAAAGCACACATGACAGATTCTTGGAGAAACTCACTTAAAAAATTGTAGTTTGTTTTTGTCTACAGATAGATTTAGGAAACTAAACTTTCTAACATCTCAGAGGAAGTGTAATGGGTCTAGTGGTGCTCTGTGGATGCCTTAACCTGATCTTAATTTTAAGATAAGGATTTCTACCCCAGGAAAAGTCCAGGTCCCTAACTTTGATTACTGGAGTGTTCAAGACAGGTTTGGAATCATTGAATTACCACGAGTTCATTTCAGGTTTCAACAGTTTCTGTATTTTAGTGATTTCTTCTTACTTAACAATTTACTCTATACTAAGTAAAAAGTGTGTTTCTATCCATTACCTAATTTCAACTCATTTGTCAATACAATCTTACAAAGTATGCAATATAATCCTGATTGTACAGAGGAGAAAACTGAGAATCAAGATATAGAGTGATTAAGTCACTATTCAAGGTAAGGTCACATGGTTACTAAATACAGATGTCAGGATTTGAAAATTAGCTCTTTCTCTGTACAGCTATAGTTTTACATCCCTGACCACCGTGGAATGCCCTCCCTCCTGCATCCCTTCTGTTGCCACAGTTCTCATGCCACAAGGGTCTCCACACTTTTCCTTTCCTGAATGAGACCAGGCCCAGCTTCTGTTTAGGGTCAGAGAGTTTAAAATAATGGATACAGCCTAGGAACATGTTGGAGCAAATTTGCTATGGTTCCCTTGCAGCAGAGGGCAGAGGCTCCCCCCACAACCAGGGAGACAGAGTTGAGCAGGACTTGGCAAACCATCACCACCAGGGTAGGTGGACCAGGCCCAGGTGACTTTCTGGGCTTCTGCAGGGAAATAAAACAACTAAAAATGTCAAGCTTTGAATAATGCTCTGTATAGTTAGGTGATGACATCTAAGAACATTAATCTTGTTTCTTATTTTTAGGGAAAGTATTCTAGGCCAAAATTCTATTTCAATTAAAATTCAAATAATGGCACAATGCATGCATTATCACTAACATGTAAGAAAATGCATTGTTAAATGTACAATAATTCAAAGGTATGCTAGAAACCTCATCATTAACACATTTCCTTCTGCCTTTGTACTTCTGGAATCTCTAAACATCTGGCAGTTTTACCATCAGGAAACAGTGCAGTGTCCATCTGTTAAATCAGGCGTTGGCTTGATTCACCTGGGAGAATCAGCCAGATGTGGGCATCCTTTTCATTATTAATGATTTCAGCCTTCCCTTTGTAAATGCCCTGTGAGGGCACAGTGTGGGGTACAATCTATAAATCATTAAAAAGCAAAGAAGTCATATTTTACTTTATTTTAGGCATAATGAAGAACACTTTTCTTTTTAGTCAGAGTATAAATCATTAGAAACTAGATAAGTTTTTGCCTCCAGGAGACTTTTAGCTGGTTTTTTTTTTGTTTTGTTTTTGTTGTTGTTTTGACAGGCAACGCTCGATAAAAAATCCCTCAATACTAAAAAATCCCTCAACACTAAAAAAAACCTTTCCTGATGCTCAGGCAGTGGATGCTAAGTGAGTTGATCACTCAAGCTATTCCCCAGATCTCTCACTTGGTGGCAGTCTGTGTGATCTTCACAACTTACAAATAGCTTCATAACCAAATTTCAACCCGGTCTTTTTGTCTCATCATAGTTATTACTCATGACCATATGTCACAATGTCTTGGTGACAAAGCTCTGACTTCAGTCAGTCTTGGCGGTCTGAAATAACATGGCAAGATGCTGACATCCTAGGCTCTGTCTGTGATTACAGTGGCCTTTGACATGCTACTCAGTATCTTCAAGTCTCATTTCCTCTTCAGTAAAATGGGAATGATTGTAATGATAGTATCTACTTCGTAGGGTTGTGTTCAGGATTGAATGTGACAAGGTGTATAACTGTGCTGAACACACAGTAAGAACTCAGCTCAGAAGTTAGCTAGTAGTAAGTCATAAGACACTGCAAGTAAGCTGCTTATAAACAGCTCCTCTCAGCATGGAAGGTGCAGATATTTCCCATTTATCCCCTGTTCCCACATGTGCAGAGCC
This sequence comes from Graphiurus murinus, assembly GCA_004027655.1. Lineage (NCBI taxonomy): Eukaryota > Metazoa > Chordata > Mammalia > Rodentia > Gliridae > Graphiurus > Graphiurus murinus. The sequence goes on from PVLC010012871.1 coordinate 7,151, forward strand.
TTCCCCATTATCTACATCTCCCACCAGAGTGGCACTTTGGTTATAAATGATGGACATACATTAACACATCTCATCACCCAAAGCCGATAGTTTACATCAGGTGCTATTCATTCCATGGGTTTGGATAGATGTAAAGTGACACGCATCCACCATTGTAGTATACAAAGCAGATTCACTGCCTTAAAAATCCCGTGTCTATTCAGACCCCCATCTTCCCTGACCCCTGGAAATCATTGATTTTTATTTATTTATTTTTTACTGTCTCCAGAATGTCATATAGGCACATAGTCAGAATCATACAATATGTTATCTCTTCAGACTAATTTCCATGTGTGTGTATGTGTGTGTGTGTGTGTGTGTGTGTGTGTGTGTGTGTGTGTTGTAGTGGGGATTGAACCCAAAGGTATTCTACATGTGAGACACCCTATCCCTTTTTGTTTTTTATTTTGAAACAGGGTCTTGCTAAATTGCTGAGAGTCTCACTATGTTGTTGAAGCTGGCTTTGAATCTGCAAGTCTTCTGTCTCAGCCTCTCAAGTACAAGGATTACAGGCATGTGCCACCACGCCTGGCTCAAACTAACTTCTTTTCACTCAACAGTATGTGTATAAGTTTCCTCTGTGTCTTTCATGGGTTAGTAATCCATTTCTTTTAATGCTGAATAATATTCTATTCACCTACTAAGGGACATCCTAGTTGCTTCCAAGTTTTGGTGATTATGAAAACAGTTATCATAGACATCCATGTGCAGGTTTTGTGTGGTCTTAAGTTTTCAACTCATTTGGGCAAATATCAAGGATGCAATTGCTGGATTGTATGGAGGAGGAGTATGTTTAGTTTTGTAATCAACTGACAAACTCTTGCAGAGTGGCTATACCATTTTGCATCCCTGTAAGCAATGAACAAGAGTTCTGCTCAACTTTGCTGTGAACCTAAAGTTGCTCTAAAAAATAGTCTATTAAAAACTTTAAGGATATCATTTTTTACATTGTAAACCTTTATTTTATTTTTTATTGGTTCATTGTAATCATACATCTTAATGAAGTACAAGATGGTAGAGGCATACACGCACACATCTCTCATTTAACCCTTCCCTAATTCCCACCCCATTCCCTTCCCTCTCCCTCCTTCTCATGTTCGGCTTAGTGATTGACTTTGATATGTTTGTGAAAGTGCATCATGTGCCTTAGGGAGTTTCCCTCTTTCCACTTCCATCACCTTCAGTTAGGTTGCCTTCTTTGCTCATCTAAGGTTTCTTCTTCATCTATAGTCCCTCCTATGACCTACTTTCTCACTAGCTTCCACATATTAGGGAGAACATCTGATTTTTTACTTTTTGTGACTGACTAATCTCACCACCATGTTTTGCAATTCCATCCATTTTCCTGCACAAAACTATGGGATAAGAACACAACGGAATTTTACTCAGCAAGAAAGAAGATTATCATATTTTGAGCAAAATGTTTCTTTTATGGATGGTTTTCTTTTATGATCTGGATCAGCAGTCCTGTTAACTTAAGCAGTTAGCTTAAGTTTTCAAAATTTCTATTTCTCTGAATGTGTTGGCAAGAATTAACCTTATAGCAAGATTATTATGCTTCTAGATATTCTAGAGGTGTTAATTTGAGAAGTATCACTGTTTTCTCAGTGGTTATTTAATGAGAGCTTCCCACACACTAGGTCTGTCTATACCACAGGCTGAGACAGAGTGCAGATCCAGGCAGGAAGGGGCATTGGGTAACCTATAATGATGGAACTTTGATATAGAGTTTGCATCTTAAACTTGCCAGAGAGAGAGAGAGAGAGAGAGAGAGAGAGAGAGAGAGAGAGAGAGAGAGAGACCTTAAAAGAGACCTCAAATATAAGTTACTTAACTACTTAACTTTGGCAGAAATAGAAGCTTTTCTGTATTTTTCCAGTGAGGGTGCTTTGGTCTAGAAAAATCACATTTAGCAGTGAGAATTTATCCATGTTGCTACCAATCTCAGTGAGCATTTCTTTAAACACCTACATGTAACATGTGGTGAGCCACCAATATTTCCTATCTTAGTCTGTGTTGTGTAGGTTACTGTAGTGGATTGTCTCTGCTCCCCATTCTCTCCCAGGGCCTGGGACACCTCATTGGGCAGTTGGTTTTACTCTTGGCCCCCATCCGCTTTCTCTGATTTGCTATCAGTTCCACTCCTACTGTTACCTTGCTCTTTCCTCTACATAGGGCACAACTGGGACATTTGCAATCACTCTAGCTTCCCTAGGTCTGATTAAGAGTATCTGCGAGTTAATGTGGGGAACCTCCATATATCCCCCTCTTTCTGAAACCCATTCTCTGCCTCCCATCCCTACTTCGTGTGTGTGTGTGTGTGTGTGTGTGTGTGTGTGTGTGTGTGTGTGTTATTGGAGATTGAAGCTAAGGGCATTTTATGTCTGATCTACACTCTCAACCTTTTTTATTTTCTACTTTGAAACAGGGTCTTGCTAAGTTGTTGCGGGTCTCACTAAGTTGCTGGGACTGGCCTGGAACCTGTGATCCTCCTGTCTCAACTTCTCAAGCATTAGGATTGCAAGCATGCCCCACTGGGCCTGGTCATCCTTACCTCTTATATACTCCTGGTTCTCATTGTTCATGAAGTCCCATCACTCTCCCCATTCTTTCTTTCTCATCCCCTATGTGGTACCTACTGCTTGTGTGTTAGAGCTTGGAAGTCTCAACTCCTTTTATCTGGCATGGAAAGTAAAAGACAGATCCTGAAAGTCAGACATGGTGGTGCACGCTTGTAATCCCAGTACTTGGGAGGTTGAGACAAGAGGATCACAGGTTCTAGGACAACCTCAGCAAGTAGTGAGGCTCTCATCAACCTACTGAGACCCTGTTTCCAAAATAAGAAATAAAATCAGGTTGGGGGTATAGCTCAAAGGTAGAATGCCTCTGGGTTCAATCCCCAGTAACACACACACACACACACACACACACACACATACACACACACACACACACAGATCCTGCTCCCTCCCAGGCTCCTCAGGATATGTATCACTAGTATGTCTGCTCCATATTCTCAACTTATTTTCCAAAAAAGGTTGTAATGTTTTGTGAATTCCATTCTTCACTTGCATTTAATATTAAAGGAAATTGACGGCTGACCTCAGAAATACTGATTTACAACTTGACATTAGAAACATGGCTTTTGTTAAGAAGGGATGCTGGGGAATAGAACTAGAACCATCTTAGTCAACTGTTTCCCAGAAGGATTTTATCCTGATTTTTCAGTATATAGCTGTATTTGTGGGCTCTTCGTTTGATCTGAGTTATATTTTATCAATCTTATAGCATAGAGCTTTATAGAGGGTTCTATGATTGGTGCAAGATTCAAATACCTGCCCAAATAGGAACTGCCCTTTGTCTTTGCCTGTGGGTCAGTGGAGGGGAAGAGAAGCAGATAAAACATTAAGGGTTAGATGCTGTCAGGTTAGGGTCCTGGGGGCTATGGGCTCCTCAGACTCTATCTTCTTAGAGCACTTTCCCAATGCCCTTTTTTTTTTTTTTGTGGTACTGGGGATTGAACTCAGGGGCATTCTACCTCCGAGCTATACCCCCAGCCCTATTTTTTATTCTTTATTTTGAAACCGGGTCTCGCTAAGTTGTGGAGTGCCTCACTAGGTAGCTGAGGCTGGCCACGAACCCGATCCTCCGGTCTCAGCCTCCCGAATGCTGGGATTACAAGCGTGCGCCACCACGCCCAGCTTTCCCAATGCCCTTTGAACTATTCATAATCCAATATTCCAATATTCAGAATTTTACTTTTTCCCCTAAAATCAAACAGTTAATTTCTGTTCATATAGCTAAAAACTGGATACAGATTAAAGAAAAAAGTGGGGAATATTAGAACAGTTTATTTCTCAATTGTAAAGGATAGCCATTTTCAGACAAGGATGCACCAATATCAATTACAAATATTAGTAAGTAAAAATATGAATTGAACTTGTATCCTAATACTTTTTATGATTTCATGATATAAAATTCAAAATGTACTATTATTAAATGATAAACATTGACTCATAAAATTCAGATATAGTGAATGATTGATTAAAACTGAAAACAAGGATAAGAATTCATATATGAAATTTTTTTGTATGTATGTGTATGAATGGGAATACAAAATATATTCTACATGTTAACCAGAAATAAAAAACTATTACCAGAATGGCATTGAACATACTTGAGAAAAAAATTTCTTCTTCTTCCTCCTCCTCCTCTTCCTCCTCCTCCCCTTCCTCCTCCTCCTCCTCCTCCTCCTCCTCCTCCTCCTCCACTTCTTCCTCCTCTTCCCCCCCCAACCCCCCTGTCTGTCTGCCTGTCTTTTGAGACAAGGTCTCCGCTATGTTTCTCAGGCTAGCCTTGAACTTGGGCTCAAGCAATCCTCTTGCCTTAGACTCTCAAACTGCTGGGGCTACAGACATGTACCACTGAGCTCAGCTCTATACTTTGAATTTTAGGCTTTCAACTGATCATCATACATCTAGTAGACTAGTCATTATCTTACAAATCAGCCTCTATTCCAAGATAAATGCAAGTAGGAAGTTAGAGACCCATTTTAATTAGGCAATTTCCATGTCTTAACAAGTTTCAAAATAAAGACATTGTTAAAAACTGGAGATTTCTAGGGGCTTAAGGAAGTATTCCTTTATGGAAAATGATATTAACAATATAATTTATTGAACATCTACTATGGGCCAGTCATGGCATCAGATAGTTTACATTCATTCATTTTGTCATGTAATCCTCAATATAACTCTTCAAGGTTGGTAGGTTTCTCCAGAGACACCGAGGCTCAGGGAAATGAAATGGGGATGTACTAGTGGGATGTACTAGAGTTTAGAAATTCCACACAGAGTTTGGTGAGCAGCATAGTGCTTACTTGCCTTAGAGTTTACCTTCCATCTGTATCAATAGCTTCTCTTGAAGTCAGTATGAAGAAAATCACTCCAACATCATGGCTGATTGCAAATGCCTGCTTATCTACCTACCTTCCCTATTGCAACATTACCAACCTTTGGTCCACTTAGCACACAGCAGTTAGAGAGAGGTTTTTACTCCCCTACTTAAAACCTGGCCCCAGCCCCTCACTTGCTCTGCCTCAGCCACACTGGCTCTCTGAGGTCCCAGGAGCACCCAGGAATCCTGTAGTACTTTCCAACTGTTTCCTTTCCCCAGAAACCTCTAGGAACTAACTACTCATCTTGCAGACTGTGGCTTGAATGTCACCCTGCAGGGCTCTATCTAGTTAATCTTCAATGAACCCTACTTAATCTCTTCACAGGATATATTATAATTTGTACTTGGATGTTTATTTATCATTGATTTCTTCTCCCATAGATTGCAAAACACACAAGGGCAGGAAGCACATGCATATGTATATTTCATGCGTAGTGCCCAGTAGGACCTACATAAATACTTGTGGAATGTATGAATGGGCTTATGAATGACAGGACAGTAAATAAGAACCTGAGAATTTGATAGAAGAAAGCCCAGACCTTATATGACTCCAGGAGGACATAACAGATTAGCAAAATTAGGACTTGTGGGCAGAACTTTGGGTGATCAGGATGAATTTTCAAGCCTTATACTGGAAACCAACCAACCAAACTCAGAGGAAGACGGTCACAGTCATTATATCTCTCACAGGACTTTCATATGCTTTAACCAAGTAATTGTTTTTTAATACATCTAGATATTTTTATTCCTGATAAGTTTCATGATTAAAACCTCAATACTTTGAAAAGTTAGAGAACTGGGTCCCGAAAGTCTTATACTAACTTTCTCTTAGCCCTTTCTGTGCCCCAGGGGCCCAAAGGCTGTGACAAAAAAGCATTGTGCATAGAACATTTACACGCTTGGTGTAGTACATGGCAGTTGCTAAGGCAGAAAGCCAGAGGTAATGAGCACTGTGAGAATTATGTGCACATCTTCTCTGCAGTGCTTCCCGACTATAATTGAACTATCCCCTCCTGATCCTTCAGGTGCTATCAGCATGATTTTCTGCAGACTTCAAGAAAGTCCCTGAAGGGCCAAAGACACTTTCCTGGTGTTACAATCCTTATTTCAAGTGAAGCTAAATGTTTGACTCCTGAGTATTTTAATAAATTTCAAGAAAAATGAAATTCTAAGTTGCAATTCTTGCTCCCACATCTCTCCCTTCCAACAAAAAATGGAGAAGTAGATCTTTATACCTATTCATTGTCAAAATAAATGTATAATATTCAGAATTATACAAGAATGAGTAAAAATTTGATTTTCCATCTTAGAATCACAACATATTTATGATTTTTTCCCAACTGTTCTTTTGAAGGGGAGGTAAAAGGGAATTAATGTTCTACTAAAGAAAAAGTGTGATGTCAACTCATGAATCCTTCTAAGATCCTTGTCGACAATAAGCAGTCTCTCATCCTAGCAGTGGTGTGCATAATGGCTACTTAGATGTGGAAATCTGGCTTCCTTCCACAAGTGAAGCGCATAAAATTCCACTCAAACAATAAGAAGTTCCAAAAGCTCTGCTTCTGTCATGGTCCACATTTGTCTCAGATGTTCTGTTAAATCCATAGGCAATTTTGGCCAACATTAGTTAGAAATTGGCATCTGTGGTACCAGAAATATAGAAACTGTTTAGTACTTGTGTTCTGTGTTCTCAGCAAAGAATTCAAGAATAAAATAAGGAATAATAAAAATTATATTTTCTCACACCTTCTGCAGTTGACTTAAGCAGAAGAAGGACACCTGCCTGCCTGTGCTCTCTTCACATTTTGAAACTCTGCCACTTCGTTCTTTCTGCAATTTTTCCTCTCTCTATGTGTTTTAAGACATATTAGCTTTCTGGTCATAAGCCTCCCTATAAACTTAGAATTCCCTAAGAATAACGATGGCCACCACTTCTTGAGCTCTTATTATGCGCTGGACACTTTACAATTCATTCAGCATCCGTCACCATTTTCCCAAGAAGGTACTGTTCCTACTTCATATTTGAAAAGGACTCAGAAATTTTAAGAACATTTGTCAAGATCCAACTGTCAATTAGGGCTGAGATCTGCTTTAAAACCTCACTTGCTCTGGCTCTGAAAACTAAGCCACCACGTGATTCTACTTAATCATCTTGTTTCTGCCTTTTCCCTCTCTTTCTCTCTTTTTTTCCCCCAGAATAAAAGAGAAAAAGGAAAATTAAACCCCCTTTTCTTCCCAGACAGGAATCAGTTTTTAATGACATCCTTTCCTATGTTAAAATGTAAAGTCTTTTTTTGTTTCAATGCCAGTCAAGCATTTGTCCCCCCTCCCCCAGTTTTTTTATCCTATTCTTACTCAAAATGCACTTGATTTAAAAAAGGGGAAGCACTTAATTTGATCTGTTTTCAAGTTTCAACCAACTTAAAGCATGCTCTCACTCAAAATGGTCAAATGTTTCAGTTGCTTGTGATTTTCATGAGTTTGACTAATCTAAAGCAATTTCCAACCAATGGATCTTAGTTTCTGGGAGTCCCTGGAGTTACTGCAAAAGGTCTATGAATAGATTTTGAATATCTGTCACCCACATAAAAAATACTGCTACTTTCTAAATATATGGAGATGTTGGGATTAATTAAATGCAAGGTAATTTAAAATTAAATTAATCATTAACTTGGCAATAGTTTTTCATCATTATGTAGTTTCCTAATCAGCATGTACTAGAAGTTCAGGGACTTTCAGCAAAGGATCAGCATCCCTAAAACAGGTTGTGATCCGAAGATCACTCTAAGATGCTCTAAGTTATCACTAGAAATTTCCAAAATGTTCACTTAAAGGTTCTCAAAGAGCTGGGTGTGGTGGCACATGCCTGTAATCCCAGTACTTGTGAGGCTGAGACAGGAGGTCACAGGTTTAAGGCAAGCCTCAACAATTTAGCAAGACTCTCAGCAACTCAGTGAGACCCGTTTCAAAATAATAATAATAATAATAATAATAATAATAATAATAATAAATTTTTATCTCACTTTCTGATATCATGACTAGACTAGAGAAGATTTTTGTGTGTATTTTACAATTCTTTTTTTCTCCAGACCTGAGTGGTAATTTAATTTGCATCTGATATATGCAAAATGATGGATTTTTTTTTTATACTGGGGAATCGAACCTAGGAACATTCTACCTCTGAACTACACCCTAGCCCTTTTATTTTTTATTCTGAAACAGGGTCTTACTAGTTGCTGAGAGTCTCACTAATTTGTTGAGGCTGGCTTCAACCTGTGATCCTTTTGTCTCAGCGTCCCAAGTACTGGGATTCCAGGTGTGTGCCACCACACTGCTTAAAATGTTGTTCTTAATGTCAGCATTCCCACTTCTAGCAACCTTTCAGGATAACAGAGTTGGCTGGAATGTATATAAAAATAAGAGTACATAGATTATAAATGAGAAACTATGGAACTTTCATATGGATAAAGTGGAAGAGCTTTGACTTGATTTATTTTTATTTCTTCTATGCCTTTCCAATTTTTTTCTGGTTCCTTGGTTGTTGTATAATGAAGAATGAAGTAAGATATGTGAGGTATTGTTAAATAAAGTGTTACTATACTTCTGAGGGCACAGCTAAGCCTATTTTCTCAATTGTTGACAAAATCTAGACAATAATACTTTTTTTTGTGTGAAGTCTAAAGGTCAGGTGGACCAGACTTCATTCCAATTAAAAGTTATTGCAATAGAATTTGTGAAGTAGAACATGACAATTTCATCTATCTGTGTTATATAACACTGAAGTATAGTTGAAATTGAGTTGATAGCATAGAAGGATTTTAGAGGCAAAATGTTTGCTAAAATTTCTAGTCAGAAAAATAATATATAGTTTTGCAATTGTATGGATATTATGGTTGTAAAAACATAATAATTTCATATTTCTGCTCCTTATTTCTTAAGACATAAGTAGCATTTGTTCTATAATAAAATAAATTGACTTTTTTCTTACCATGGAAACAGTAATTTCATGTGTATTCTAAGATTATAGGTAGTATCTTTCCTATAATAAAATCAATTGATGCATTTTTGAATTTTTATTGAATTTGATTTAGACCTGACTTCTATACCAAAACATTTTTAATAAAAAGTTATCAATTGTGATAGGTAGCAAGGATAGAATTGCAGGTGTCTTTATGTTCCAGCATACAAGCCTAGGCTGAGCATTGTTACTGTTGTGTCACTGCTCTTCCCTGTAACCTTGATAGATCGCCCCTATAAATATCTCTTGGGGTGAGAAGTAATTTAATCTGCGGATCTGTATATTACCTCCTCATGAACATCCTATCAATTGTGCCAGAGTGCTTTCATGATATGCACTGAACTGAAACCATCAAACCTATTTCACTGAGGATTGTTAGTTAGGCCAGAATTTTTGGTCTCAACTCTGTCATTAAATTTTGCTAAAAGGTTGTTCACTTATGCATGGAAAAAAAAGCTAAGTTCGTGATTTGGTTTCAAAAGACTTTCTGCTTATAGGTCTGGGTAACTCCTGAGAACAAGTATTCATTTGTTCTTATCTCGAGGCTGACCCAATTAGAACTCAAGTTACAGTTCTATATAATCATGTAACTCTCTCCTCTTGTCGAACCTTCAGAGTTTTGAGAATACAGCCCACTTTCTAAACACCAACATAGTGAATAATGCTAAAGTGGATCAAAAAACTCTCAGACGAGAACAAGGCCTTGGTCTGCACCATTTTAGCTGAGGACCAGCTGGAGGTCTCTCTAGACCGGATCTGGAGCCCCCTGGAGAGCTATTGCATGTCTATTTTTCTCCTCATTCGTTGCCAGGATCCTAGGTTGAAACTGTCTATAGCTCTCAGAAGATGTGACTTCATTAAGAGCTGGTCTGAATATTGTGAAGAATAAATATGGAGAGGTAATCCAAGACAACATGATTAATAGACACCTGCATAGTTTAAGCTTCCTAGCTTCCTTCCCTTCCCTTCCTTTGTCTTGCCTTTCTCAGTGCTAAAAATTGAAGCCAGGGTCTCACACATGTTGGGCAAGTACTCTACCACATCCCTAGCAATAATTTTCTTGATGGCTTGTTATTAAATAGTTTTTTCTCTTCTTTTTTTTTGTGCTACTAGGGATTGAACCCAGGGGTATTCTACCTCTGAGCTATACCCCAACCTATTTTATTTTGAACTAGGGTCTCACTAAATTACCGTATGTTGGTCTCACACCTGTGATCCTTCTCTCTCAACCTCCCAAGTACTGGGATTACAGGGTTGCCATTATGCCTGTGCCTGGGATTTTTTTGTTTTTTAATATTAAACAAAGAACTTTGAGTCTTGTTAGATAAGCCCAAGGCTCTTTTATACTCACTTTAGTGTAATGCTCAGCCACTCATTTAACGTCTCTGACCTCCGTTTCTAGGGATGGTAGTCTGTTCTAGTTCAAGAGTTTTTAGGATAAAATATGATGATAAATGTGACAAATAAATTTTCAAAATAAAGAGACATGAGTACTCAGTCTCAGAGTATTCCACTTTGATATTTATTCAAATTTTAAATATAATCACAATTTTGTATCAGATGGTGGGTAGAGTGTGTACTTATGCTGTATAAGAATTATATAGGGGAGGATGAAGTAGTTTGAATAGTGACTAAATCTTTACTATGTCTCTAGTAAGTGCTCTGTTTCTGTTTATATAAGCTGTTGGTAATCATTTGTATAAATAATATTATAAATTACTCTGTATAACTCCAGCAAATATTTATTTTAAATACAAAATAGCTCAGTTTTCTGTGATGAAAAGACTAATTCAACCACAAAAATATCACTTAATCTTTAGTGGAAAAACTGGCTAGCTATAAACCAAAACATTTGGTTTTATTGCATAAGTGTCCAACAGTAAATTTAGCTCTAATATAAATGGCAAAATTGTGGTAATAAGGATATCACCCTCATTCTTGAGCTCTCTGTAAATTTGTCATCCTTTACCACCAGCAGAGGGAGCCCTGAGAATTCAATCGTGCCAAAATGGCTTTGCTAATTCTTTTGTGTTTACATATTTACCTCGTAATAAGAAATAAAAACCCATCACAGATTAATGGAAAGTCATCATGTTTGGATTAGGCTGTATATTAGCAGTTGGTTCCAGACTACCTATTATAATCAGATTCAATAGAGCAGGAATATCTATAGCCCCCCCCCCCCCCGGTACCCCCATCAACTCATCATCAGCTGCAAACTTCCACAATCTAACAAAGTTACCAGTAATAATATAGCAATGCACCATTTACTCTACAGGACTTCAGAAAGGATATCCTCCTCAAGACATAATTTTATTAGATATATTGCAAAAGTCTTATGAATTGTTCTCTTGACCATATTATATCCACAGAATTGGAAAACATGGCCATATTGCATTTTAAACATAAACACATAAAATTCATAATTTGCTTTAATAAGAAAAACTATAGTAATCTTAATAGAAAACAAATCATGAAGTTTCAGCATTTATGAACAATGAAAAACATGTTTATAGTATCTCATCAAGAAACAGATTTTCTTAGCCGGGCGTGGTGGCGCACGCTTGTAATCCCAGCATTCAGGAGGCTGAGACTGGAGGATCCGGGTTCGCGGCCAGCCTCAGCTACCTAGTGAGGCACTCCGCAACTTAGTGAGACTCGGTTTCAAAATAAAGAATAAAAAAAAGTAGGGCTGGGGGGTATAGCTCGGAGGTAGAATGCCCTTGAGTTCAATCCCCAGTACCACAAAAAAAAAAAAAAAAAAAGAAACAGATTTTCCAAACATCATGAAAAGCAGCCCATTTTTTAAAACAGAGAATAAATTCTCATTGCTTTATTTCCCTTAATTTGATACAACAGTGCAATGCAATGTTTGTGTATTTTATGCACCTGTAACTAAAGAAATCTATTGAAAAATTAAGACTGAAATAACTACATTTTGGTATTTCAGAGCAATACTCATTTTAACAAAGATATTTTAATATTGACATAGCCACTAACCTAATATCAAAAACAACTCTCTGTTGGCATCAAGAAATTTACAAGCATATGTTTTTGCCTTCTAAGAGCTTACATTTGGAAGTCCAACAATGATTGATGTCCTCTTTCATGTTAAGAAATTGACTTCCTCAAACCTTTGCCTATTAGTAGCCAGGCACTGTGCTAAGTACAAAGGAACAGTTGGCATAGGGCAGCAGACCTGCATGCTCATATTGAAGACTGAGGCTGACGAGCAAGCCCATGACTACACGGCAAGCAGTAACAGGCTACACTCTGCTGAACTCTGAGATTATTGATGACAGGTGACATATCTAAGCTTTGTAACTCCAGTACTTAGCACACTGTTTTTTTTTCATATGCTTGGTGCTCAGTATATAAGTATTGAATTAATTAACAATATGCAGGATGCATTGGAAAGCATCTTCTTAGAAAATAGATTAGTTTAGTGTTTCATACGACTTCCTCTTCCCATGCCACCAATCCTCTTTTCCCTGGTTCTCACAACCTGTGGGCTAACTGTGCTTTCCTCTGATACATCAGAGCAGCTGGGTTACATAATAACTGATGCTTGATGATTTGCTATTCCCTGAACTTTATATTTACCATTCTCTATGCTGCTAAAGCTTGGAATACATAGGACGTACATTATAAGAAGAAACACAACAAAATAGTAATGGCAGTCATTCTGCCAAGTCCTATACATCCATTATCTCATTTGACTCTTAAAATAACCCCTATTATTCCTATTTTCAGGAGACAGGTCTTATGCACAGAAAAATAACTTGCTTCATGTAATGGGGGCTCATAATTGGTAGAGCTCAGATTTGAATCCAGGGCTTCCTGCTCTGAATGATCGTACTATATTTTCTAGGCTCCTTAGAGACAATCTAACTAGTAGTGGAAACACTTTCTTGGAAGAGATGGTCTAATTCCTCCAAGAATATTATAAATAAATTGTTTTAATGTATGAGATATAATTAAGCTTTTAAAATTATTTTGTGAACACAGTAAAATTGAGTTTACAGAAGTACAAATGGATCAAAACTTAATAATGTTTTCTAAGCTACATTTCCTTTCAAACAAAGGAGTTTGATTTTTAATCAGAAGAACACCTTGAGATGTATTTTCAGATGCTCGGCAGACCCCCAAAGACTCCCCCAGTCCTGGACTGCAGCAGTCTGCTGTGGAATGCTCAGCAGCTTTGTTTTCTCCAACTAGACTCATTAGCAGCGCCAGGTGGTAATAACTATCCAACTGATTCGCACTAGTAAAAAAAATCTGCCTAAGGTCACCATGGACTCTTTCCCCCACTCTCTGCTTCATCTCTGACCTGATACGCTTCTGGAAAATAATTATGCATGGCGGGAACTTGCCATACAACAGAGAAGGATCATTGTGTCCTGAGATTATATAGGATTTCAAATAAAATATGTTTTTCTGTGTGAAGAATAAATTAGGAAACATGGTTTTCACCGGCAGTGAAATCTACTTCTTGCCTTTTCTTCTTTCCCGGTTTACTTCATCATTAAAGCCCCAATAAAGAAAATTATTCATTGTGGGAATGTTGGCATGGGTGTGTAGCATTCAGCATAATCATGTAGATCCAAGGAACAGAAACGGCTCCAGGGTCTGTCCAAGTTAACTAGAGTAAAAGCGGGTATTTTAATAATGACAGTTTTTACACATAGTATGTTGTATTCATCAGGTAGAGGTATGGAGTAGTATGTGAAGACAGGAAGTATTTAATTAACCATTCTCTACCTAAGAGGACTTGTCAAGTGGCTAAATTTTGTTCCTGCTTTATTTTTTATTAAAAAGGGAATGATAACAAGAGAGAATACCTGTGAGAGTATGTTTTAAAAAGCTATTTCCTACTAACTTTCAGAGAAGATGTGTCAAACTTTGAGACATGAATTTTGTAATATAGTAATCACTAGTCACATGTGGCTATTGAGCCCTTGAAAAGTGATTGAGACATGCTTAAGTGTAAAATACAGACTACATTTCAGAAACTGAATAAAAAAGTGCAAACTATATCATTACATTTTTATAGTAATTACACATTGAAACATATTTTGGATATAATGAATTCAATAAAATAATATGTAAAATGAATTTTACCCATTTCTTGTTAGTTTAAAAATCTAGCTTCTAGAAAATTTTATATTACATATTTGATTCATGTTATATTTCAATTGCATAGCATTGTCCTAGACTTCTACTTTGAGACATCATTGCTCTTTGGGAACCAACTGGCCACTAATAACAGCAAAATCCTCAATCAGAATTAAAATCCATCTAAAACACTTCTGAAAAGCAATTTGGAGATCTATATATATTTTAAAATGTATTGGTACATTGTAATCATACATATTTATGAGGTAGGATGGTAGAGGCATACATGCACACATCACTCATACAGCACTTTCCCAATTTCCACCCCATTCCCTCCTCCCCCTCCTTCTTGTGTTGGGCTTAGTGATTGACTTTGATATGTTTGTGAATGTACATCATGTGCATTAGGGTGTTTCCCTCTTCCCTCCTCCCATCTCCCTCAGTTAGGTCACCTTCTTTACTCATCTAAGGTTTCTTCTTCTTTGTCTGAAGTCCCTCCTATGTCTCGTTTTCTCTCTAGCTTCTACATATTAGGGAGAACATCTGACTTTTCACTTTTTGTGACTGACTAACCACACTTAGCATAATGTTCTCTAGTTCCATCCATTTCCCTGAAAATGACATAATTTTGTTTTGCTTTATGGCTGAGTAAAATTCTATTGTGTACATATCCCATAGTTTTGTAATCCTTCATCTGTTGATGGACATCTTGGCTGGTTCTATAGTTTGGCAATTATAAATTGTGCAGCTATAAACATAGATATGCATGCATTAGTCTGGTAGTTTGGTTTTCATAATTTGGGGTAGATACCCAGAGGTAGTATTCCTGGGTCATATGGTAGGTTCATTCCCATTCGTCTGAGGATCCTCCATATTGTTTTCCAAAGTGGTTGCACTAATTTTCAATCCCATCAACAATGTATTAGAGTTCCCACATCTCCACACCCCTGTCAGCATGTGTTGTTTGTGTTTTTAATGATTGTCATTCTAATTGATCAACAAATTCTGCAAAGTGTCTGTATATAAAATCAATATTAAAAAATCAGAAGCTTTCCTGGAGATTCATATTAAGAGAGTTAAAAGTGTCAAAACTTGGGCTGTGGATGTAGCCAAGTGGTAGAGAAGTTGCCTCACAAACAGAGGGCCTGGAGTTGATCCACAGAGCTCCCCCTCAAGGTGTCACAACTCTTTGAAGCAAGAATTATATTTCTAGTCCTATGACCAGCAACTCCATTTTTAGGTATATACTGAAAATAACTGTAAGCATATGTCCACATAGACACCTGTTCACAGATTTATAGATGTATTATTTATAATAGCCAAAGTGTGGAGACAACCCAAACATCCAACAACTGACAAATGGAAAAGCAAAATATAGAACGTCCATACAATGGAATATTATTTGGCTATAAAAAGCAAAGAAGTATTAATACATGCCACAACATAGAGGGACCTTGGAAACATTATGCTAAGTAAAAGAAACCAGTTACAAAAGACTATATATTACTTGGTTCCATTCATATGAAAATATCTAGAACAAAGAGATTTATAGAGTTAGAGTCTAGGGTGAGCAACTAAAGAGTACTGGGCTTCATTTTAGGGTAATGAAAACGTTGCAAAATCAACTGTGGTGATGGTTATACATATCTGTGAATATACTAAAAGCCATTGAATTCTTCGCTTTAAATAAAGGAATTATATGGTACATGAACTATACTCAATTAAGCTATTAAGAAAAAGGATTAGTTGGGCATGGTGGCATATGCTTGCTTGTAAACCCAGTACTTGGGAGGCTGAGACAGGAGAACTGCAGGTCCAAGGCCAACTTCAGAATTTAGTAAGGACCTCAGTAACTTAATGAGATTCTGTTTCAAGATAAAAAATAAAAAGGGCTGGGGTGTAGCTCAGAGGTAGAATGCCCCTGGGTTCAATTTCCAGTACAAAAAAAAAAACGCCAGTTAAGAAAATTACTCTAAATAAATGAGAAAACCCCCTCTATGCAACTATTATTATACATAATAGTTAAAAATTAAAACAATCCAAATGGCCCAAAAGAGGTGTGACCAAATAATTTACAGGATGGCCTCATCTTGGAATGCAGATATTAAAGCAATGTGTGTGAGCAAATTCTTCTGAGTTTATAGTAATATGAGAAAATTCCTGTGTTTTATGGTTAAGTGAAAAAAAAACCACCCAACTGTGATATATATATATTGTTTGCCTACTACCATAACCATAAAAAATGTCTGGAGAAAACTAGAGGGAAATATTGGTCCCCAAATACTAGTGTTTGAATTGTGAGTTATGCAAGAATTTTTCCTGTTCATAATTTTTTTCAAAGATTTTTAATGAAGTTATTTTATTAATAAACACTATTTTTAAATTTTAATTTCCAAGAAAGGAGAGTAGAAAATTATATTATTATTTATGTATTTATTTATTTATTTATACTGGGGATTGAATCCAGGGGCACCCTACCTCTGAGCTACACCCCCAACCTGATTTTTTATTTTTTATTTTGAAACAGGGTCTAAGTTGCTGAGAATCTTGCTAGGTTGCAGAGGGTGCCCTCAAACCTGTGATCCTCCTGTCTCAGCCTCCCAAGTACTGGGATTACAGATGTGCACCACCATGCCAGCAACTGATATTTACAATATCAGAGTTGGAACAAGGCAGAATTTCTGTTTGAAACCTTTGATAAACCTTTAGTGAACAAAACATTGATTACCCCATCCCATTCATTGAGCATCACCATCCTTGATACATAAACATGAAGATAATTCACCAAATTGAGGTGATAATTAACTGGCAAGGAAGGCACAGTATCATTGACTGTTTTTTTATGGTTGATTGACAGCATCAACTCCAAATTCCACCAATTATTTTCATCTTCTCTAAAATTTCTTCTTCTTTTTATACCTAAAGTCTGGAAAAGGAAAAGTTCTTTGCTCCTTCCCAAAGTGAACCTTTTTATTTATGCTCTCTCTCTATTGCTAATTTGTCATATACTTATACCCAAGTTCAAATCTCCCTATTTTCCTAAAGAGACATTTCCTGGGCCAGGTTTCTTTTCTTCTCCTTTAGTTTTTATCTTTTCTTTCTTCCTTTTCATTATCCAAGACCCCCATTTTTTTCCCCCTTGGCAATCTGGGTGGTATTGCTGTGACCCTAGTAAAACAGCTTTTCAGAATATTGACTATCTGGTCTCACCAAACCCACTGACCTCTCTGCGTAGTCTCTGTGGCTACCTTTTAGATGTCTAGTCTTCTCTCCTCCATAAGCCTGTCACCTCTGCCCTCTGTAACTCCGGGACGTTTTACCCAACCTCCAGGCCTAACTGATAACCCACTTATTGCTAAGATTCTTGGGTCTTACAGGTAAAATAACTGTTAATCTGGGCTAGGTGGGCATGGGACAGGGTGGGTCTGATTCATCTGATTCTTCTTGTCAGAAAGTTTCCCCACAGTAGATACAGTTCTGTAGGGTGCTCACAGCATGGGAAGGGCAGACAAGACCAGGACATTGAGCTTTCTCATCCTTTGATAATGTTCAGGAATTTCTCACATCATTTTGGATCACTATTTCTACAATAGAATTTTATGAAAATAGTTTGTCTAATAAACTTCTCATTTATTCATGATGAAACCAAGGCTCAGTGGTACTGAGACCAGCCTCACAGCTGGTCACTTGACAGAATCAGAACTAGAGTTAAGAAAAATGGCTCTAAGTCAAGTCACTTACCTTTCCTGTACTTCTATTGCCTAAAAGTTTCAGAACTGTTTTTTTTTTTTTTTTTTTTATCCTTCTCACTAAAACACCTCTAGAATTATAGACGCAACCTACTAGCCAGGTGTGGTGGCACATGCCTGTAATTCCAATACTTGGAAGACTGAGACAGGAGGATTGTGGGTTCAAGATCAGCCTCAGCAACTTAGCAAGACTTCAGCAACTTCGCAAGACCCTGTTTCAAAATAAAAATAAAGGGCTGGGGATGTAGCATGGAGGTAGAATGGCCCTGGGTTCAATCTCCAGTACCATAAAACAAAACAAAACAAAAAAAACAATCTACAGTGGACACTACTACCTTCCCTAATCTGTGAACTTACTATTTTCCAGACAGTCACTTAATTGATTATTACATAAAATATTCCTTTTGTACCAGATAGGGTAACAAGCTATCTTTGTCTGCCTGGGACCTAGGGGTTTCCCAGGACACAGTTTGTTGCAATGCTCAACAAATCTCAGGCAAACCAGTACTATTTGTTACCTTAAAATTTTAATAAGCACTTTACTATATCTTATTTAATTAACATGGCAGCCCTGTGAAAAGCCATTCTCATCCCCATTTTATGAATAAGGAAAACTGAGGCTTATGGAGGTTAAATGATTTGTCCAAGAATATGTGGTAGCAGAGAATATGTTATAGGTAGCAGAGTCCAGATCAAAGTCTAGATATATTTAAGCTCATGATCTTTCCACTACAGCGTGGAAGTGTGGGTGCTTTATAGCTGTTAAGATTTGCACAGGGAAAGATAATCCTGTGAAATACTTGGTTTAAAGATTGATTTATTATAGGCTAGTTTCTTTGAGGTCTTGCTAATTTGCATGATTGACACATAAAGAGAAGAAAAGCAGCTGTTTAAAATGCATAAATTATCTGAAAGTGATAATGAACCAGGTAAAATTTAAATTACACAGTCCCAATCCATTTAGTCTTCCCTTCCTGGAGTGGGGGTTGGGGCGAGTGAAAGACAGCATGCCATTTATTTAAATATCTGGGAAGAAATTAATCCAGTTAATTTTGCTAAGTTTGAGTTAATGGTGACAGACTACAGTCTAACCAGTGTGGGAGAAGGCACAAAGAAATATTAACAGTTGGATTGCAGTTGGGTTAGTAGTTTCATAAATTAGATCCTGTTAAATGGTTTGAGTCACAGAGGTTCAACTTCAAGAGGGATTAGTGTCTTCCTTTCTCTAATTCTGAGATCAATTTATTGATTTATTCTTTTTTCTCTTTAGGAAAAATGTGGTTATTATAATTAGATACTGTTTAAAAAACCAAATGTTTAGGTGGGGAGGTGAAAGGGGGTATTTGAAGAAGGAAACTGTTTAAACAATGCTATGTTCATATATGAAGTTGTGGATACCAATTTTAGCACTATGTATAGGGAAGGGAAGGGAGCGGGTGGGGCCTAGAGGGAAATACACAAGTGCCGTGGGCATGCAGGTTTCTTTCACTCTGAACCTCATTATCATGTACAATTACATGCACTAATAAAAAAAACCCTAAATGTTTGAATTCCATTTTTATATAAAGATAATACATTGGAGTATTATCTTTATATAAAAGGGGGTAAGAAAAAAGAATAAAAGGATATTCAAAGTCTCCCTGCCGCTCCCCAGCCACATTACATAGATGCTCCCCTCAAGAGAATGAACACTGCTACTCATTTTTATGTCCTTTCAGAGATAATTAATTATATGCAAGCAGGCACAATAATTGATATTCCTTCTCCTTCCACTAAAATGGTAGCATATTAAGGACATTATTCTGCACATGGCTTTTCTTTTAAGTACAAAAACACATAGGGGAGATCTTTCTGTAGCTACATGAAGAGCTTCCTTATTCTTTTTATGACCCAGTAGTATTCCATTGTATGAATATTTATTTAACTAGTTCTAGTTGATAGTAGGTACATCAGTTAAACAACTTCTAATTTATTGAATAAATAATACATTCAAATGGTTCAAAATTATATGTAAGCCTATATATAAATATTTTGTGCTCATTCATGACTACCCTCTAGCTTAGCACCCTCAACTACCACACATATACCCAGATAGCAATGTTGCAATTATTTTTAGATATAGCATTTCTGCACATAGAACTAGATACAGATGTGTATGCTTGATTTTTCTCCTTTTACATAGAAAAGATAGATTACTCTGCACAGTTTCCATACATATCATCCTATATTTTGCCTTGTTTATTCAACAAAATATCTTGGAGATATTTTTTTCATATCAAGGAGAGCTTCATTTTTTGTTTATTTTAACAATATCATAATCCTCCATTTTTTGGCACACTATATTTCATACAACTGATCTCCTATTAATTAATGATCATCAAGTGCTATTTTGTCCATCCAAATGCCCTGTGGTTCAACATGCTGTGACTGTTGCTCGGCACAGAGAATATCTGATGAGTTCAGTTTAAGTAAGTGCTTAACTGCTTCTTTACTGTCCCTCAAAGTTTTCCAACTAAGAGTTAAATGTCTGCTGATTTTTGTTATTCTGCACATGGTAGAAAACCTCTTACCTTAAGCACCATAAATACTGTCTCTGAATTTTATTGAAATGCTGCTTCTACCACAATGAGGAATTACAGAAAATGTTGCCACAATAATTACATTACTCTTCTCTATTGATTGAGCTGTTGCAGACGATGCCAGATGTGAGTGTGCAGAGAATGCTTGACAATTCCCAAGGAATTTGCTTTTGATTTTGTTGTTGTTGTTTTTCTTTTGGGTGTGGAGAAGGTGAAGACTCTAATGTTCATTGATTTTTAAAATGTCCCCTGACCAGGATCTAAAATGATAATTCCTAATGATCCCTATTTAATTACTTTCAAAGTTAAGAGTTTTACATCACTAAATAATACAGAGTACATACAAACCTTCTTTTAGATTTGTTTTAATGGAAATAATTTGCATATCACATACAATACTGTAAAATGTTTTCTCTGCGAGAGACATTATTAGAAGCCTTTTATTTAAAAAGCTAAACATAAATTATTGTAAAGTGGCCTTGGCTGTAAGGTAGTTTAAATGGAAACTATCCAGTAGAAGGGAAATTAAACTACTTTTCTAAAATAGAGGCATGCTTTACAATAAAAATAGGGCAAGCTGGGTGTGGTGGTGCATACCTGTAGTCCCAGTACTTGGGAGCCTGAGACAGGAGTATCAGAAATTCAAGATCAGCTTTAGCAACTTAGTGAGACTCTCAGCAACCTAGCCAGACCCTATTTCAAACAAAACATAAAATAGGGCTAGGGGTGTGGTTTTTAGGTAGAATTCCCCTGGGTTCAATCCCCAGTAAAACACAAACACATGCACGCACGCACGCACATGGGCTCGCAGATTCTTTGCTGTTTTAGCGGGGATCTTCAGTTCAATGAATACTCACAATGGTGGGAATTATGGGTATTAAGCAGGCTCACAGTACAAAATTAAAAAAATATATAACAATAATTATTTAACTTTTCATGTAAGGATAGGTTTCTAAGGGTGTAAGCTTTGTTATTAGATAAGTCACAGGTTTTAAGTTTTATTTTTTAATGAAGGAGGATTCAGGCTATAGAGATAGTAGGACACCTGGGCGTCTGAGAGTCAAGGTGGTATGGTGGTAACAGGGGTGGGTCTGGAGCTGTGTGGGTCTGGCTCACACAAGTTTGAGTCCCAGCTCCCAAATCCTGTAAACCCTGAGCCCCAGATTTCTCATCTGTCATATGGGATGCTTGTGAAGAACTTGATGCGTGCATATTTCAAGCTCCTGATAAGTGGTGACTTTATACTGCCCAATCACTGCACTGGGGCACTTCTCCAAAATGGCTGATTCTAACCTTTGATTTGCCCCATCTTTAAGGCATCTTTAAGGCATGTTCTGGTGTCACACTGGGGTGACAAATAAGATCTTGGGAAATGATCCTGAAAGCCCGAGTTCTGGGAGGTCACCTCTCTCCAGTCCTCTGGGAATGGCTGCGGGTTGGTTTTGTTGGGGTTAGGCTGAGAACAGAGGTAGCAAAGGCTCATTACTCCTTGGAGGCCTCTCCATCTTATTTCTGGGCCGTAGCAGGGCACTGAGTCCTTTTGTCCTCAAAGTTGTAGGACTGTCATCAGAGTATTTCTTCTACTGGGTGAAGATCATACTGTGGGATAAAGAACATAAACTCAATACTGTTTGCTAAAACTCCTTGCCTTCATCCGGTCATATTTTTCTGAGCACCCAGAGGAAATGGTGAGAAACTCATGATCAGTTATAGCAGTTTCAAAAGGTGCTTTTCATATCTAATTCCTGTATTCTAAAGTAGCTATAGAGTAACTTGTCAAGCATTTTCTTATTTCTTTAATACATGTAATAAAGAATAGAGAAAATAGGGCAATGAAATCAAAGCTGCATTTTGACTAGTTTGTATATTTATTGTAAAGAATTCATAAGCTATCAAAAGCATCTATGATACACACAGAAGAATCAAAACAATATTCAGAGTATGCCCTTCAGAAAAGGTCAAAGAAAGCCAAGCCTATGGTTTAGAAATGGTAACAATGTACAGATGCAGTGAAAAGTTTGAGGTCATGGCTGATTTTTAAAAACACATAAATTCCAAATAAAGGTCGGAAATAAACAATACATAAATAAATATAGGCCTGCAATTTTTCCTGCATATATAATCCTTGATCTCCAGGAGGGGGGGCACACCTTTACTCAGTACTTACGCTTGGCAGATATTAGGCACTTAATATGCTTGATGAATAAATAAATGAATTAATGAGTTAGAATAATGTCAGGGTTTAAAAACTCTTGACAAATTACAACACTTACAATATTTTCAATGTGATAATAGCAAGACTCAGATCTACATCTTGAATGTCAAATGTCTCATGGTTGAGTGATAAATCTAAAAATAAGACAAAAGAATTCCTCAGTATTTTGGAAAAAACCATAAATGTCACTCATAAATTTGCTGCCTGGATAAAAATGCAGACTTTGGATTAAATATGTAACAAAAGACATGTCTCATGACCATATTACTTACAATTAGTTGATAATTTTTGACAAGGGGCAGTGAGTTAATAATGTGTCATTAGTAATATGCAAACAAGACACAATGTAAGCTAGAATCCTAGAGAGTGAGGTCAAACACTTATACTGATCTTTTCCCTCATCTTTGGCTGTTTTTATTTTAGGAGCAATGATAGGAACAAAAATTAAAATATGCTTTCGAGTAGTATGATTGGCTCACTTTATTATCTGGAGATGTTCTAAAGTAATATTTTATTCTGAGTGATTTTTTGCAAGCGATCTGAAATTAAACCTTTTCCTTGCACCTGTAAAAATGTGTAAATGATGGGACTGGCAGCATGATGATCGCTTTACAGAGCTGCATTTCCTTCATCATCCTCAAGGTCATTCAGATTTATGATCTAATCACCCCTGGCTCTTTAACAGGATGCATTTGAATCTGATTAAAAGGAAAAACAAACAGCCATATGGATTTATTAATAAAATGTGCCTGACCTTTTCACTTATCTACCTCTTTCAACATATTGCCAGTTTAAACCAGAAGGGAGTTTCTGGGGGTTTTAATCTTCAGAGTTGCTTCAAGAGTTCCTGCCTCCCTCTTGGTGAGTCGTGCATTGTGGAGGGCTATCTCTTTCCCCCCTCTTTCTCTTTGGGGTTTAATTACTTCACCTACATCCTAATTCAGGTAACTCATAAAGCTTAGCCTTTGTTGTAGGTCCAACAGCTGTCTTATGTCAGTAGCAAGTAAAATGTTCACAACGTACCGGAATGCTGCAAGACAGTTTATGGTGCTGCAATAAAAGGTAAATTGAATTTACAAAGATGCATTTGTCACTGATTAAAAACTTACAAAGTTAATTGGAAACACTGTGGAGGTGTTACCACACAACTCGAGGTGTAATGGGTGGTTCTAATTCAGCCTGGAGGAGAGTTGCGGGTCCCATTAGGGTCTCACACAGTAAGATACCCGGCGACGCAGTCCAATTTAAGTAGCAAAGCAACACAGTAAAGGTTGCAAATATTTTTAAATATGAGGTGAGTGTAAATTTACTCGCAATTATTCTTGAAAACAGCTAGAGGAAAAGCCTTCGGTGTTAGAGAAACACCCAATGTGCTAATCACATGGCTTCCTCCTAGAAAACATATTGAAAGGTTTTTATTTTCCCCATCTGCAACATTTCTTGTTTTCTTGATGTTTACATTGGCAGCACCACTACTAAAAACATATCAGTTGGGATGGAAGAAACAAGACCGAAACAGCCAGCAATCTGAAGTTAGCAAGACTCTCCCATGGGACCTGGGCGAATTATCTCCACATAATTCACTTAACCTTTGCCATTTGGGGACTTGGGAAACGGAATGTATTTCTAAACTTGAGACTTTTAATTGCTGGTTTTAGTGTCACTAGTCCAGCTCAGTTGCAGAGATGATGATTGAAAAACAGTACTAGGCGGCTTTTCACCTCTCCTGCGCATCCTGGATATAATTAAGTTGGTGGCCTGAGGTGGCCTTTGGATTTCTGCAGACAGGAATGAACAGTTACCCCCAAGTGATGAGCCTTATGTGAACATTTTGTGTGTGCCTAGAGTCGAATACAGAAATTTTAATTTTATTCTAGGTTTATGTTGAGATTAAAAGGCAAGATAACTAAACTGAGTAATTGCCTGTAAAGTCATTATACCAATAACCCATACCAAATTATCCCACAGTCATAAAATTTTTGGACTGGAGTCTTAGAGATCATATGTTTACATTCAAATATTATCTACTGGATTTTCTACATATTTTATTTCCATATAATCCATACTTTTCAATATTCTAATACTATTGTGTGTGTGTGTGTGTGTGTGTGTGTGTGTATGTGTGTGTGTGTGTGTGTGTTTTACTGGGGATTAAACTCAGGGGCATTCTATCTCCAAGCTACACTCCCAGCCCTTTTTATTTATTTTTTTGTTTGAAAATAGGGTCTCACTAGATTGCTGAGAGTCTTGCTATGTTGTTGAGGCTGTCCTGGAACCTGTGATCCTCCTGTCTCAGCCTCCCAAGTACTGGGACTACAGGAGCATGCCACCAACCCTGAATCTAAAGCTATTACTAGTAGTTTTGTCTGAGATGGTAGTGACTATGGGATTATCATATGTATTTAATTTGTGACCTCAGTTGGACAGGCAGTTTAAGTCTGAATGATTCCTTTAGTCAACAAAGGAGACCATATAGTCACACAGATATGTATTTTCTTTTTCTTCTTTCTTCTGTTCCCTCCACCTCTCTCTCTCTCTCTCTTACCCTCCCTTTCTTCCTCCCTTTCTTCCTTCCTTCCTTCCTTCCTTCCTTCCTTCCTTCCTTCCTTCCTTCCTTCCTTCTTCCTTCCTTCTCTCCTTCCATCTGAGTTGGAGTCTTGCTGTATTGCCCAAGCTGGGCTCAAATGCTCCTCCCTATTCAATTTCATAAGTAGCTGGGACTTCAGGTACAGGCCACCTTACCCTGTAAAGCTATTTCTGTAAAGCTAACATTTATTGAGTGCTTGCTATATTCCAAATGCTTTCTGTGTTTAACCCCATTTAATCTTCACAACAACATTAGAATGTGTTATCATTATCCTCATTGTTAAGACGAGGAAATAGATTCTAAAATGTTAGGTAACTTGCATAAGCATTAAAGCCAGGATTTGCACCTTGTTATAAAGGAAGCTCTTTCTGCTTTATGACCTTATTCACTGCATTTGTATGTCAAATCCCTAATGCAAAACTGAAGAGACACTAACTTACTTGATCTTTGTTGGTTGCCCAGGATTGGGGGACTAGCTGACATTAATCACTCATTAAATAGTAGAAGCAAAAGTCAAGTTCATTTCTAAGAGTTATCATGATACAGTAGAAGATACACAGAATTTGGTAGTTGAATCTCAAAGTCTTGCCTGATTGATTTCCATTGACCTAAGTAATCAATTTTGGGTAGCCATAAGTTTTTTATCCATAAAATGGGAATAATATACCTTATAAGATTATTAAGGGATTAAATGAGAAAAAACAGAAAAATACTGGAAAGGCAGTAAAGTGCTATTTAAATATTAGTTAAAATTTTTACTTCTTTATGTAATATCATTTTTAGAATATTCACCAGAATCTCTTATAAAGAACTTGCACTCACAGCAGCTTGACAAACTTACTTGAATAAACCTGTTTAGATTAGTGAATATGTGTCACAGGATTCCAGTCCTCAGAGGACTCATTTGTACCTACAGTTTCCTGTTCCATTCAGAATCTTCCATAACTCTCAGGAAATTGTCTTACTGAATGATGACTATATATTGTTAAGGAAACCAGTAACTTTGCAAACAGAGAGAAAGTAGAAGCTTGAGGGTAATTTCAAGATATAGAACTGGAAGTTTGCATAATTTCATTAGAACTCCTGAAAAATCAGAATTGCATGGCTGTAGGGAAGGCTATGGCAGAACATTAGTTACTGCATACCTGGAGGGGCAGAGTGATTGAGCCACAGGCACTCAGTGAAGCGTCTCCACCAGCAGGGAGCGCTCCACCCTCCCTCTAATCCCTTCCACTTTTTTTTTTTTTTTTTTTTTCGGTACTGGGGATTGAACTCAGGGGCATTCTACCTCCGAGCTATACCCCCAGTCCTATTTTTTATTCTTTATTTTGAAACCAAATCTCACTAAGTTGCGGAGTGCCTCACTAGGTAGCTGAGGCTGGCCTCGAACCCGGATCTTCCGGTCTCAGCCTCCCAAATGCTGGGATTACAAGCGTGCTCCACCATGCCCGGCTCCTTCCACTTTTCACTAAGTTCTTTTATCTATGGCCTATTGAATTTTGTGAAGTCTTTTTTTTTTTTTTTTTAAAGACTGTCCTTTTATTGATGTTGCTCATTAAGAAATTGTAGTGGCAACCCAAATCCATTATTATACTAACAAGATATTAACTATCCACTGTTATCAACTTTTGGCACATAGTCCTAACATGACACAAGAAGCATCAGAATGGTTTCCATCTGGTAATTTAAAGAAAACAAATTTTAACCCCAGCTCCTTTTCTCATCAGGATTTTGGTGAGTCAAAATGTTGTAAAATGGCCAAAAGTTAGGATGAAATTCACAAAATTAATGATCAGTTCTTGAAATCTCTGTCTTTGAGACCAATGGCCCCACCCCCACAAAGTATAGATTACTGTGATCCTATTCTTTTTTTTTATGAATAAGAAAATCAAGGTTATAAGAGATTAAGGAACTCATCAGAGATCAGTGGAAGCTGGCCAGGGAAGTACCTTGGATTTATATGACAAGTCCTTTTATAGAAATGTTCACAGGGGTTTCTCTGCCACAAAGGATAACAACTCTCAAAGGATAATGACAAGCAAATTTATATTCTCATTTAAACCTAAGGAAGTAGCATTACCTTCCATAAACAAAATCAAATTTATTTGTATAAATGTGTAGAAATATATCCTTCTCTCATACTCTCTCTCTCTTTCTTCCTTTTAAAATATAATTCTGTTTTGAAAGCATGTATCTCAACATGCCCTTACTTTTGAAAATATGATTAGGCAAGTGAAAAATATAAGATGAATTATGGTTTGGGAGAAAAGTCTGAACAATAAAAACAGTGAAATAAATGAGAATTAACTTTCCTTTGTATCTAAGGAAGGTACCTCCACTAACCTCAGAGATTTATCTCTAGTTTGAGACCAAGATGCAGGAGATTTCAAGACTTGAGTGACTTCAAGGTAACATTTTATATTGCTACACTGCTTGTTTTGACTCAGAGTCTGAAAGTATTTATGAACAAATGAACCTGAATTTTTTATTACCCTTAGAAGATATTGGTAATGTACAAATATTATCTAAATATGCCATCTTTAGACAGAGGAGCTGAGCAGCTAAAATATGTCCATATATGAGTCATATTCCCAGGTAAGGGTCTTCCTTACCAGTGGACGCTATAGTACCATACTTCTTTTTTTGTACAGATAAATTATTATATTAGACAGTAGGAAATCATCACTGAATTTACAAATTAGACTTTAGATACCAGTAAAGGTGAGCAACTGTGTAATTTAGACAGTTTCATAACTTTTTTTAGATATGTAAACCTCAGTTTGTCATCTTTAAAATGGGCACAGGATAGATGATTGGAAAGGAGGGAAAGATATACTAGCAGTGGTATACTGGAGCCAGAGTTGTGTGAACCAGTGACTGTCATGTTATTTATACCATGAAAATTGGCAAATGCTACAAGTCAGGCCCTCTCTCTTTTCTAAGAGCTGATTATTAAGTATTCACCAGTACACATATAGTATTCATAGACACTGTTTGTGTGTGTGTGGGGGAGTTACTTAGAATTGAACTCAGAGGTGTTCTACCTCTGGAGCTACACATGCAGTTCTTTATATTTTGAAACAGGATCTTGCTTAATGGCTGAGGCTGGCCTTGAACTTGTTTCATCCTTATTTTTTCAGTACTGGGGATTGAACTCAGGGGCATTATACCTCTGAGCTACACCCCCAGTCCTATTTTGTAATTTTTTAAAATTTTGAAACAGAGTCTCATTAAGTTGCGGAGAGCCTCACTAAGTAGCTAAGGCTGGTTGAGAACCCGGATCCTCTGGTCTCAGCCTCCCAAGTACTGGGATTACAAGCGTGTGCCACCACGCCTGGCTCTGTTTCAGCCTTCTAAGTACTGGGATTACAGGTATGTGCCACGGCACTGGACATAGACACTTTTTGAATAAAGAGCTCTAGAACCAACTAGTTTTGGAAGCACAGGGTAAGACAGAATATACAATCCCTCTTTCTTTCCTTCCCTCCTTCTCTCCTTCCTTCCTTTTTTTCCCCTCTTGCCCTGATGAGAAATGTGATTCTTAAGGATACGAAGGCAGAAGTATATAACATCTCACATTGCAAAACTTTTTAAAAACTTTTCAGACATATCTCCTGATCATTAAAGCTTCATTCCTTACTGGGACTGATCAAATCTTTCCCAGCTCTCTTCTCTACTTTCTCAGATTCTATTTCTTCATGTATTACACAAGTAGTATGCAATATTTTGTATAATAGAGTAGAAATATAGAAAGTAAAAGTGAAAGCCCCCTCCTTAGGTTTTTTTTTTAATTGCAGATCTTTCCAGTCTTTAATATGCTAATGTGCACCATGAGCCTCCAGAAGGGATGTTTTAAACTCTATTTGAACACACAAACTTTCCCTCAAATACATATTAACTTGTTGAATACATGAATATTCTTTGGAAGGCAGTTTCAGAAATAATGGACTAAGAGTTTTCTAAGAAACCGCTGAGTTGTAAAATTATATTAAGTATACCCTTCTAAAGATGGCCATTATTTTGGATACAGGATGAAACCTATATCCAAAACTGTGAGGCTCAGTTCTTGGACAAGCTTGTGAAAAAGGGAAAATGATTCTGTTGATGTACTTCCAGAGGGGTAACGATTCATATCATTTCCAAGTCATGAAATGTTCAGATCTCTTTTGATAGTTGTCTTGAAATATCATAAGTATATAAAACTTCCTAAAATTTAAGAAATTTTGTTATTGCTCAAAGTCAAAACATACTAGAAGTGGAGCCTCTCTGTATACACACACTCAAATAGATATGGAAATAGGCAGACAGATCAATTAGTTGGTTGATGGAAAGATATAGTTTTTAAAGTCCCAGAAAAAACTTGGGATCTATGAGCTCTACTTAAAGCATGGCTTTACTTCTATTGACCCTGTTCACTGAATATCAATTCTTCTTATGGTATATTTGCAAGTTTATGCCCCCCCTTTCAACTAGTGTTAAGAGACATTATAAGACTATAATTCCCTTTTAAGGAAAATTTATCCAATTAGCCCCTCTAATTTATTGTCAGAGATATTTTAAAGATAAGCCATGGATAAGTCATGGTATGTAATGTAGTTTGTTTGTCTGATAAATATGATGTTGTTATGAGGAAGAATATGAGTACCTTTCTTATACCAGGCTTCTTTTAGAGCTCTTGTTAGGTTGCCTTAGTGTCTGTATCGCGATAATTGCTATTAAAATAAGGTGTGATGTTAAAAGACTAAAGTAAAGTAAAGGCCAAGGGAGATGACAACATGGATTAAAGGAATTATTGAACTCTTATTCCAGAACACATAGATAAATCTTAAAAATCGCCTTCTTTAAACTCACCCTGTATCTTATTGAAGTAAGCAATAAAAAACTCGGTCTGGTCTCAATGTGCTAAATGCTACTGCTGAAAGGGTGTTAGACTGAAAGAATCCAGTGGTGAGTTGTAAGTGACACATGCATGGAACTGTTAACAATTAACCTTTTTCTCCTTCTCAGAATTCACAAGGGACTTGGCCCACAGGAAACTAGACTTAGCTTTTTTTTTTTTTCTTCTTTCAGTTAGGAGTAAATGCCTTTTGCAGAAAATAGTGCCTGTTAACCATATTAAAGACAAAGCTGAGAATAATTTAATGTAACATCACCATCCGCTGGTTGGTTATGCGTTGAAAGGAGTTGTCATGGAGGAAGGCTGGGAAGAGTGTATGCACTGAATAATGTTAATGCCCAATTCACACTGAATAGAGCAAATAAAGATATTAAAAACAAACTTCTGTCAGGAGCAAAGATAAGCAAGGGTGATTTTCAAATTATTTTTGAATATTCCTACGGGACAGATTATAAATCCTCACTTCTTTGAGGATGAATGTACATGAAATGCCAGTGATACCATAACAGAGAAACTTCTAATTTTTTTCTCCTTTTCCCAAAAGGAGATAGTGACAGCTTAAAGGAAACAGCTCTTACTAGGAAAGTAGAATTATTCGTAGGAAAAGAAAGAATAAATTCTGAAATTAGCTGACTTCCTGTTATTTGATTTATTACTATAAATGGAAATTATTCTTTGAAAGCTCTAAGTAATTTTGTGAACTATTATAACTTATATTAGGCAAACCATACATATTTACTGAGTCAATAGTGAGCAAGTCAATGCATGAATGACTTAAAAAATGTAGGTGGGTGGAGAGGTCAGTGAGGAGACAGAAAAAAGAATTGGAAGATGGTTAGATACCTTTCTACCTGTCCAACACAAATTGATGTATTTATTTTTAGCAAAAAATTACTATTCATTATTATAAACACTTAATTCCATCATGCTTTAGCCAAGACTTAGTGATCTCACTGTATTTTCCCCTTTGTTTCCCAACTCTTATTTCCACCAGTGGAGAAGTCAACTCTAATGCCATAGAGAGCTGGAGAAATCTTGCTTCAGGAGCAGTGGCTGACTGTGACTCATGCATGGCAGGACCAGGTCTCTGCAGGAGGAATACCCACCCTTCCATACCTCCTTAGATTGCTCCCCTCCCCTCCCTGCCCCTCCCCTCCTTTCTCCTCTCCTCTTCTTCAGGTTCTGGGGCATTCTACCCCCAAGCTATACCCCTTGCCTTATTTTATTTTTTATTTTGAAACAGGGAAGTTCTCACTAAGTTGCAAAGGACCTTGCTAATTTGCTGAGGCTGGCCTCAAACCTGTGATCCTCCTGTCTCAGACTTCCAAGTACTGGGATTATTGGTGTGCACCATCATACCTGGCTTAGTCCATGTATCTTGATTTTTATGGTTCTAGGATTTTATGACCTTAGATAGTAACCACAGAATATAAATGTTTTATTTCAAAGATCTGGCCAGTATTTGATTGTACAGGTAGATGAAAAAGTGAAAAAGCAGCAAGATACACTTGAGGAGGTTGCTGGGGCCAACAGTAGATATGAGTAGATGTTTGCTCCCAGGGCTCCAGCAGAAAGGACACAGGCCTGTGCCACCACTCCTGGGATGGGGATATCAGGATTTATCTGCTACCTGGCCCAGGCACTGAAGAGAAAGATTATAATGCCCCCCTAACCTGGTATGTATATTGAAATTAAATTTGTTTTTTTTTTTTTTGCGGTACTGGGGATTGAACTTAGGGGCATTCTACCTCTGAGCTACACCCCCAGCCCTATTTTTTTATTCTTTATTTTTTGAAACCGAGTCTCACTAAGTGGTGGAGTGCCTCACTAGGTAGCTGAGGCTGGCCGCGAACCCGGATCCTCTGGTCTCAGCCTTCCGAATGCTGGGATTACAAGCGTGCACCACCACACCCGGCTAAAATATTTCTTGCTGGGTATGGTAGTGCATGCTTATAATCAGTACTTGGGAGGCTGAGACAGGAGGATTGCAAGTTTTACAGCCAGCTTCAGCTATTTAGTGAGGTCCTCTGCAACTTAGTGAGATGCTGTTTCAAAAATAATGAATTAAAAAAAAAAATAGGGGCTTGGACTGTAGCTCAGAGGTAGAATGCCCCTGGGTTCAATCGCCAGTACTTAAAAAAAAAAATCTTTACCATGAAACTTAAGCTATATATAGATGCTACAACAAACACATAGGGGTTTTCTTTCTTTGTTTTGTTTTCAAGTTTTCCTGATTGTCAAGTTCTGGACAAGTTCATAGGAGGTGGAATTTTCTTCTTCCTATAGCACTCTAGCAAAGCATACATTTGGGTTTTCACACTGACGTTGATTTTAGGTCTTCAGCTTTGCTGTTTATTTTAAACAAATGCCAATCCAATGGTATTATCAGTTATCCAAATGTGCAGAACTGAGTCCCAAACCCAGACCCAGGTCACCACCAGGTGCACAGAATAACTCCCCTCCCTCAACGTCTCCAGTCCTTTTTCCATTTCTGCAATTCAAAGTTGTTCTTGTGATTCACTGGTCACTTCTCTGTCAGTGATTCTTGGAAAGCCCTCTCCAGGCCCACCCTGGATGGCCCTAAATGCTACACTTTCTCCCTGTGCTCAAACTGTCAGTTTCTACAATGTCTTGTCAGTCATGTAACCCCTAAACTTCAAGGTACTTTCTGACTGCTTCCTTTCCTTTTTATCAAGATAGTCACCGATACTTGTCTTTTCTACTTCTTCAATTCATCTGTTTACTCAACTAGCAGTGGCTGTGTCACTTTACACACTAGGCATTGTACTAGGAACTGGGAATGCTCTGCCTTCATGAAGCTTGCAGAGAAGTATATTTGACATCTCTCTTGCATCTTTCCTCTTTCAGTCTATTGGTCCCCATTCCCTTGGCCCTGAACTGATGCTGTATTGTGCTAATGCTGCTCATTTAATCCAGTTTACATATGGGACTGCCAGATTGATCTTCCTGAAATACAGAGATGATCATATCATTCCTTTGCTCAAAAATCTTTAGTAGCTCCCCATTCGCTACTGTGAGGCAGTCTGATATAGCAGGGGGGACACTGGGCCAAGACCCTGTGGGCCTGCTTCTGGAGTGGGCCACAGTTGGAGACAAATAGGGTTCTACCCCTGGCTCTGCCTAAAATTCACTGTCTAACTTGGGCTTCTTTTCTGAATCTTTGTTTCCTTATCAGTAATACATGGGGGCAGGGTGGCTATAGTCACTTCTAAATACCCTTTCAGCTGCTATTTTCTTTTTAAAATACTTTTTATTGGTGCATTATAATTATATATCATAGTGAGATTCAAAGTGATACAAACATACATGCACATATACTTGGTGTATTTCCTTCCATGTCTCCCCCCTATACATTTAGTGAGATTGGTAGTATTACCTTCATATATGCACATAACATTATTTGAACTGTTTCCTTTATCAATCCTCCCCCCCACCCTTAATCCCCTTACACTATTCTATTGGCCTCTCCATTTATCTGAAGTTCAACTTCTATTTTTTATTTATTGTTATTGTTCTATTTTCAGAGTCTGACCCCTCTGCAGACTCAGGGCTTCACACTGGGATATCTTCTAGCATATGGACAGAAGATTTCTAAAGGAACCTACGAACATTTTTTCTAAGGGCTTTTGCTTTTTTGTACGAAGTTGGAAAAGCTCCTTTTAGTAATTTTCTGCTCTCTTCTTTCTTGGTGTAATAATTGCCTGTACAGCCATGAGCTATATAGCAAAGTCAGCCCAGGTACATCAGAAGGGAGGATCAGGCCAGCTAAGGCTGAATCTGTTGCTTCATTAATCAGAATGTTTTTTTTTTTTTTTTGTGGTACTGGGGATGGAACCTGGGGGCATTCTACCTCTGAGCTACAGCCCCAGCCCTATTTTTTTTATTCTTTATTTTGAAACAGGGTCTCACTAAGTTGTGGAGGGCCTCACTAAGCAGCTGAGGCTGACTGCAAACCCAGATCCTCCAGTCTCAGCCTCCCAAATGCTGGGATTACAAGTGTGCGCCACCAAGGCGGCCACAATGCTTATATTTTAACACTTCAAATGAGAACACCCTCTGGTGCTAATTGAAGATTATGGCGGGTCAGAAAACTGTTCTCTCCCAGGCTAGGCTGTAGCCACTGACCTTTGTCACAGTGATTTTCCTGCAGCATTGAGCTCAAGAACACTAGTGATTCTGCCCTTGATTCTGCCCACTCCTAAGGTTTCAGCCTATTAACCATGGCCTCCTTTCTATCACTCAACATTTACAGAACAGAAGTGGCAAATTTGGCATGGTTAGCCTTTGGAGCACTGATATTTGAGAGTAGCCATTTCTACACATAAAGCAAATATGGTTGTGAATATATTTGGATTTATATTAGAAAAAAATCATATGATCCCAGAACAGATGCATGCAAGCCCACCGATATTCTCCCCCTTTCTTGGAAGGTTCTATGAAAAATTTGTTGTTGAGTTATGGTCATCACAGCCACATAAGGAACAGCAAGGAAAAATGATAGTCTGTCATATATTACCATGATGTTCCTGTGTTATCCAGGGTGATTATACTGATTCTAGAGGTATATCATATTGACTACCAGCTCCAGTCTTACCCACTGCTGTGCCCCCTCTGTGACCTCCACAGCTATGAGTCTGCCTGCTGGCTTCGTGGGGATCTCGTGTGTGCAGAGAAGGGTATGATGGCAAGATAATGAGAAAGGTTTCTCAATCTTATTATTACATTTGCAATTATGTACTTGAATTTCACTGACATAACAGCAATTGGTAGTTTCACTTAGAAAGAAAAGAATAGGTTAGGAGCCTGTTAAGTAGTTTATATATCTTTTAATGAGTTCCTTATGAAATTATATCTTTTAAAACCATGTCCACATTACTTAGAAAATAACTAATTTCTTAGCAGAATATACTTATGTTAGGACATTTTGGTGGCTGTTATGTACAGATGAATAAAACAAATTCTAGGAATTTTGCATTTTCCCTGTAGTTTTCATTAGTCTAGTTTTCAAAGGCAAAAGATAGACTTTGCTTTTAAAAAAAATTTAGATATATCTTACCCCTACCTTTAATTATTTTTATTTCCAACTAAGGTATTAATACTCTTTTTTAGTTGAGTTAGTGTTTATAAAGAACTGGGAACGGTGCCTGTTATATGTTAGGTGTTAATAGAGTAAATAAATAAATGTAAAAATTAATTAAAAATAAAACACTCAGCAACATTTTGGGGGAAAATTTGTATAACTTTGGCATTATCAGTAGTAGCTGACATGTGAAAGTGATTTTAGGACTTACCCCAAACAAGTGAGATTTAATCCAGATTGATAGGAGTCAATATTTATGTTAAAAAAATCCTATTTTACACAAATTATCATTCATGTTTATTGTACAAAATATATGTGAATTCAGATTATTTAAAATAAAATTCCAGTATCCAGAGACAATTATTCTAATATTTGTTGTAACTTTTTTCAGAATTTTTCCCTGTGTGTTCATGTGTACATAGGTAATATGTACACACATATATACATATATTTAAAAATATACATATATAGATATTAAATTGTATGTTTAAATATATACATATATATGTACACACATAAAATACATTTTTAGTAGGGTTTATTTTTCTTTTTTTTTTTAATTTTTTATTGTAGTAATTCGTGCAATATAGCATACATCTTTGTTAAGTACGAGTTGTTAACAACATATTTGCACACAATTCTCATTTGACCCCTTCCCCAATTCCCACCCCAATCCCCTCCCTCTCCCTCCCCCTCAGGTTCACTTCAGTGAGTGACCTTGATATGATTGTGTAAGTACATCATGT
>PVLC010012872.1:8823-22799 GCA_004027655.1 Graphiurus murinus
CGGTACTGGGGATTGAACTCAGGGGCATTCTACCTCCGAGCTATACCCCCAGCCCTATTTTTTATTCTTTATTTTGAAACCGAGTCTCACTAAGTTGCGGAGTGCCTCACTAGGTAGCTGAGGCTGGCCTCGAACCCAGATCCTCCGGTCTCAGCCTCCCGAATGCTGGGATTACAAGCGTGCGCCACCACGCCCGGCCTTTGCCCATTTTTGATTGGCTTATTTGCTTTTTTGGTTGTGATTTTCTTGAGTTCTTTGTATATCCTAGATATTAGACCTCTATCTGAAGAGAAACTGGCAAAAATCTTCTCCTACTCTGTAGGCTCTCTGTTGAGGTTCTTGATAGTCTCCTTTGCTGCACAGAAGCTCTTCAGTTTAATGCAATCCCATGTATTGATTTTCCTTTGAGTTGCTTGTGCTTTTGAGGTCTTGTTGAGAAAGTTTTTACCTGTGCCTATGTGTTCAAGTGTTGGTCCTATGCCCTCTTCAAGTAGCTGCAAGGTCTCCAGCCTATCTTCCAGGTATTTGATCCACCTTGAGTTGACTCTTGTGCAGGGTGAGAAAGTGGGGTTTATTTCCATTTTCCTGCATATGCTTAACCAGTTTTGCCAACACCATTTGTTAAAGAAGCTATCTTTTACCAGGGTATGTTTTGGGCTCCTTTGTCAAAAATCAGTTGACTGTAAGCACGTGAGTCTGTTTCTGAATCTTCTATTCTGCTCCATTGGTCTGTGTGTCTTGTTTGTGTGCCAATACCATGCTGTTTTTATTACTGTGGCTTTGTAGTAAAGTTTGAAGTCAGGTATTGTGATATCTCCTGCATAGTTTTTATTGCTAAGAACTACTTTGGCTATCCTAGGCTTTTTGTTGTTCCAGATGAATTTAAGGACTGATTTTTCTATGTCTGTGAGGAGTGACCTCGGTAATTCATGGGTATTGCATTGAATTTGTAGATTACTTTTGGGAGGATGGCCATTTTGATGATATTTATTCTGCCTATCCAAGAGCATGGTAGATTTTCCCATCTTCTAAGGTCTTCGTCAATTTCTTTTTTCAGCTTTTTGTAGTTTTCCTTATAGAGGACTTTTATCTCTTTGGTTAGGATTACCCCTAAGTATTTTACTTTGGGGGTGCTATTGTGAGTGGAATTGTTTTCTGGATATCTTTTTCAGTGGTTTTATGGTTGGTGTAGAGGAAAGCTTCCGACTTTTTAAGATTGATTTTATATCCAGACACTTTGCTGAATTTGTTGATCAGTTCTATAAATTTTTGGCTTTGTTGGGTCTTCTAGGTATAGTATCATGTCATCTTTATCCCTTTGATTTCCTTCTCTTGCCTTATTGATCTGGCTAGAGTCTCAAGTACTATGTTGAACAGAAGAGGTGATAATGGACACCCTTGTCTTGTTCCTGTTTTTAGTGGGAGCTCTTGCAGTTTTTCTCCATTTTGTATGATATTGGCTGTAGGCCTCTTGTATATTGCCTCTATAATTTTGAAGTATGTGCCTTCTATTCTGATTCTCTGCAGTGCTTTTAGCATGAATGGGTGTTGGATCTTGTCAAATGTTTTTTTCATTTTTCAGCATCAATTGAGATGATCATGTGATTTTTACCTCTGTTTATGTGGTGTATTACATGGATTGTTTTTCATATGTTGAACTAGCCTTGCATACCGACTTGGTCATGGTGTATAATTTTCTTGATGTGGTTTTGAATGCGCATTGCTTGTATTTTGTTTAGCAGTTTTGCATTTAAGTTCATCAGTGATATAGGCCTATAGTTTTCTTTTCTTGAGCTGTCTTTATTTGGCTTTGGTATTCATGTGATGTTGGGTTCATAGAAAGTGTTTGGGAGGGACCCATTTCTTTCTATTTCACAGAATAGTTTGAGGAATATTGGGAATAGCTCTTCCATAAATGTTTTATAAAATTCACTTGGAAAACCATCTGGCCCTGGGCTTTTGTTTGATGGTAAACATTTTATTGCTGTTTCTGTTTCTTTGACTTTTATTGGTTGATTTAAGTTTTGTATATCTTCTTGACTCAGTTTAGGAAGGTTGTATGTATCTAAAAAACTGTCAATTTCTTCCAGATTTTCCACTTTGTTGGAGTATAGTTTTTCAAAATAGTTTCTGATGATCCTCTGTATTTCCATACTGTCGGTGGTAATAACACCTTTTTTATCTCTTATTTTGGTAATTTGAGTTGATTCTATCTTTCTTTTGGTTAGGCTGGCCAATAGTTTATCTATCTTGTTTATTTTTTCAAGAAACCAGCTTCTGTTTTTGTTGATTTTCTGTATTTTTTTATCTCTATTTCATTAATTTCTGCTCTGATTTTCATAATTTCCTTTCTTCTACTGGCTTTGGGGTTAGACTATTCTTGTTTTTCAAGGGCTTTGAGCTGTGTCATTGGGTTATTTATTTGGTGAGTTTCCATTCTTCTTATATGGGCATTCAGTGCTATAAATTTTCCTCTTAGTACTGCCTTTAAGGTGTCCCAGAGGTTTTGATATATTGTATCTCTGTTTTTGTTGGTTTCTAGGAATTTTTTAATTTCTCTCCTTACTTCTTCTATGTCCCATTCCTCGTTCAGCAATGTAGTGTTCAGTCTCCATGTGTTTACATGGTTACTCTGGGTCTTCTTAGAGTTGATTTCTAGTTTCACTCCATTGTGGTCTGAAAAGATGCAGGAATTATGTTACATTTTTTTAGTTTGCCAGTGCTGTCTTTGTGGCCCAGAATGTGGTCTATTTTGGAGAAGGTTCCATGCACTGCTAAGAAAAATGTGAATTCAGCTGCAGTTGGGTGAAATACTCTGTGTGTGTCTAACAGGTCCATTTACTTTATGGTATTATTTAAGTCCGAAGCATCTTTACTGACCTTTTTTTTTTTTTTTTTTTACAAGATTGCTCTAGTGATGTGAGAAGAGTATCGAAGT
Organism: Graphiurus murinus; assembly: GCA_004027655.1. Taxonomy (NCBI): domain Eukaryota; kingdom Metazoa; phylum Chordata; class Mammalia; order Rodentia; family Gliridae; genus Graphiurus; species Graphiurus murinus. Next base: position 11,762 of record PVLC010012872.1, read on the forward strand.
ATCCTAGTATTAGTGTATTGGGATCTATGTGTGACTTTATATCATGCAGAGTTTGTTTGATGAAAGTGGCTGCACCTATGTTTGGGGCATAGATGTTGATAATTGTTATTTCCTCTTGCTGGATTGTTCCTTTTACTAGTAAAAGTTGACCGTTTTCATCTCTTTTGATGAGCTTAGGCTTGAAATCTAATTTATCTGATATCATAGTTACTACTCCTGCTTGTCTTCGAGTTCCATTGACATGGATTACCTTACTCCAGCCCTTCACCCTTAGTTTATAGGAATCTTTGCTTGTAAGGTGTGTTTCTTGCAGGAAGCATATAGATGGATTCTGGGTTTTAATCCACTTTGCCACCTTGCATCTTTTTATTGGGGAGTTGAGACCATTTATATTCAATGTGAATATTGAGAGATGATTTTTAATTCCTAACATTTTGAGTTTTGATCTGTTTGCGGTAGTGTTTGCTCTTCTTTGCTTAGTTGTTTGCCTCCTGGAAATTATTTTTTCTCTCATTCTGATGTTTACTCATTAGTTCTTCTTTGTAGTTAATCTCTTTGAATATTTTCTCTAGTGCTGGTTTGGAAGATATAAAGGCTTTCAGTTTCTGTTTGTCATGGAAGGTTTTTATATCCCTGTCCATTTTGAGAGAGAGTTTTGCTGGGTAGGAGAATCTTGGCTGCAAGTTATTTTCTTTCAGTGTTTGGAATATGTTACTCCAGCCCCTCCTGCCTTTCATGACTTGATTTGGGAGGTCTGGAGTGATTCTAATTGGTTTTCCTCTAAATGTTACTTGGCCTTTTACTTTTGTTGCCTTTAGAATTCTTTCCTTAGCTTCTACATTAGTCATCTTGATTATTATGTGGCATGGTGAACCTCTTCTTTGGTCTTGTCTAGAGGGGGTTCTATATGTTTCCTGCACCTGTGTGTCAACATCTCTTTCTATGTTTGGAAAATTTTCTGATATTCCTTCTTTAAAAAGTTGTTTATTTCATTAGTTTCAACTTCTAATCCCGCTTCTATGCCTATTATTCTTAGGTTAGCTCTTTTAAAATTGGTCCAGATCTCTTTGATGTCGAATTCATACTATCGAGGTTTTTTTCTAGATTATGTATAATGGATTCATTTTTGGAATGGTCATCTTCTAGGAGTGATATTCTGTTTTCCATGTGGTCTAATCTATCGTTTATAGTTTGTATTGATGCCTTCACTTCTATTATTGCATCTTTCACATCCTTCACTTCTCTCAAGGCTTCTCTATGATTCCTGCTCAGGGTGTCAGATTCTTTGTTTATTTGTTCCTTTATTTATTTCCAGTTCTCTCTGCATTCTTTCTGGAAGTTTTGTATCATTTCTATTATTAAAGATGTGAATCGTTCTTCTGGTGAGCTCTGCCATTCAGTGTCGTTGAGTTCTGTTATTGTGGGGTTGTGTTGACTCATTGTTTCTTTGGTATTTTTCCTTCCCATGGTTTCCCTGCTCTTAAATTTATAACTTTGCTGCTCTTGCATGCTTTATCTGAATTTATAGGTTTCTTATTTTTATTTTCTCTCTGTGAATGGTATCTTGTACTGAGATGCAATTACTCTGGTACTTCTTCTGCCTCCTCTATTGTTGTCTTTGGTGGGTTTCAGGTGTTGACTTCTAGGGTCTAGCAAAACTAGCAAAGCAACCAATCCTCTGAACAAATATAAATAAATTGAAGCAATGCAAAGTGAAACAGAGTAAAAACGAAACAAAAAACTCAGAAAGCAAAAAACAACAGCCAGAAACAAAATAAAAATCCCTGCAAGTTTATAAAAACGGACCTGATTTGGCCTCTGCAGATCTTTCGGGTAGATCCCTGCTGCTGTGGGTGGTAGACAAAATGGTGGCTGCTACTGCCGTGCATGGGCCGGCTCCCCTGTTCTCCCTGGTCTGCTCTCTGGGTTCCGACCAACTGCCCCTGTTGCTTTACTCACTTTTCTGTTGCTTTGCTTCTCTATCCTTCTGTCAAGAAGCTGTTCCTGCAGCAGTTTTGATTCAAGCTCTGCAGTGCAGTTGTTCTCGGCGCCGGCTCTATAGGGAGAGGTGAGCGGTGATGGCCCCCAGTGGGCTTAAGCTGGTCGTACCACGCATTCCTGTCACTGTCGAAGGTGCCTTGATATGCCGCCTGGCTAGGATGAGGAGTTCAGGAGTCGCTCACTCCACCTCTGGTCGCTGGGAATGCAGAAGGTCATTATGTATTTCTTTGTCAGTAGACCCCACTCCGGGGGCCGGCTCAATGGCGGCCGCTACCCAGTGGCGTGGTGCCACAGCTGCACAGACTGGTTTCTTTGCTCTCCCTGGTGGGCCTTCTGGATTCAGATCAGCTGTATTTCAGTTTTCGTAGTGTTGTTCAACTATTTGTTGATTTTTTTCTTCTGTCAAGAAGCTGCCTCTATGGCTGATTTGAATCAAGCTCACAGCACCTATTGAGAGGTGTCTCACTTTCATTCTAAATGTTTTGACCACAAGAAATAAATGTGTCCACAATGTAAACATATATCTAAAAATCAAGTATTTTTATGCATTCTAATTGAAAATATTAAAATTGATAAAAGGATACAAATGATCAGAGCAATTCACACTATTATTCATATTAGTAAATTCCTCCAATCATGTAAAGTAACATTATAATGTTGTCATATCACCAAAGGAAATGAATATGCACCATGCCAGTATTCTAAAATACCTTTTTTAGTGGCCTGTAGATTCATACAATTTGGGGCTAAACAACATAGAAATAATGTGGATAAAAATATTGGGCTGTTTAAGTATTTGAATGAATTCACCAATAAAACTATGAGAAAGCAAAATGGGACTGAAACTCAGTGGCCTTGGGGAAAAAATATGCCTTGACTCAGAAAAGAACCAATTGTTGTTTGGCTGGAGATGAGAAGGATCACAATATACATTGACTTTATTGACACAGTGTCTTGAATTCATCAATTTGCCACCATCATTTGGTTAGAAGGGACTTAGATTTCATGCAGCCATAAGTGTAGTTAAGCCCCATTTCTGGTTGGCCTATTTGAGGCTTGGAGGAGCCATATAACACATCTGGGAATGTTGCTTTACTATCTGTAAATATGCTCCCAAACAAGGTCCTATTTGACTGAGGGCCTAAAAAAAGGTAGGTCATGTCTAAACTGCAAAGAAGAGTCTTTCTCCATACCTTAGGATTCCTACAATCCACATTCAGACATGATTTTAGAAGTGCCTGAAATAGATGGCTATCTAGGTTGAAGTTTATGGCAAAGCCTTTGTCCGCCACCTTGTAGTAGCATCTGGCATGGTGCTCCAGAAAATTTCTGGCTGCTCCAAGCATGATTTATACTCACTGGATCCAATTGCTAGCTTGCTGTTGGACACTCATTGAGATTTTCCTTATGACTCAATGATATTCAAAAACCCTGAACAGTACCCAATGAATAGGTCCAGAGTATTGAAAAAGGGAATGTGTTTATTTTATAAGGTTCATTTAACAGTGAATTCCATGAGATATAGTATCTCAGCTCATTAATAATGTGCAGCTAGCTAGCAATGTTCCCAAGGTTAGAGTTGTTGAGAAAATTGAATGAATTATGTAACATGCTTAAATAATGAATGATATGTGGTAAGTCAGGCACATGTTACTATTATTATTACACCACAAGTAAGTAGACTTTCAATTTTAAATAAAATTTAGATGAAAAGGAGATTGTTCTTTGATCTTGTACATTTTATCACTGAAAGTCCGTGTAAAATTTAATTTATCTCAATATTCATAACATTTTCTGACCTTTTTTTATGAAACATACATAATCATTTTATTTTTAATTTTTCCTTCACTTTAAAATAAACTTTATTAAAGAGTAAGATGCTGAGCTGGGCGTGGTGGCGCACGCTTGTAATGCCAGCATTCGGGAGGCTGAGACCGGAGGATCCGGGTTCGCGGCCAGCCTCAGCTACCTAGTGAGGCACTCCGCAACTTAGTGAGACTCAGTTTCAAAATAAAGAATAAAAAATAGGTCTGGGGGTATAGCTCAGAGGTATAATGCCCCTGAGTTCAATCCCCAGTACCGCAAAAAAAAAAAAAAAAAAAAGAGTAAGATGCTAAGGGACCCATGCAAGTATAAGATACAAGTGTCTGAGCCACTTTTTCTGATAGATATGTCTACTGCAGAGTAAATATTTTATTTTTTTAAGTCTCATGTATCAGAAGCCAAGATCATATCTTCTGAATATGGCAATCTTTACAGTGCCAAAAAGCAAGCATGGTGGAGCGATTCTTTCCCTCCTATAGACCTGATATTTTGTAGCCAAAAGTATACACATGGAATTACCTTTACAGCAATTTGCCCAACCAACCCACTAGTGTAAAATTTACTTCTCTCCACTGTTGGACCATCACGTTTGACCACTGTCAGGAGCCAGGCACTGTGGCACACACCTGTAAATCCCAATACTTGGGAGGCTGAGACAGGAGGATTGCAGGTTTGAGACCAGTCTCAGCAACTTAGTGAAGCCCTCAGCAACTTAAGACTGTCAAGAGCTGGGCAGAGTCACTCATGTGTGCCTGAAGATCCAGTACTTACTTAAAAGGCAGGGAGATCACTTGAGCCTAGGAGTTGGAGACCAGCCTGGGCAACAGTGAGACCCTATTTCTCAAAAAGACTTTGTCTTATGTTGAGAATATGCCTGTAAAGACATCATAAAACGCCCTTCACCTGCTCCTTCCACACAAACAAGCAGAAGAATCTCAAAGAACAGAAAGAACCTTGGGTGCACTGTAGCAGGCCTCTACACCCAGGTACTCAGGAAGCTGAAGCAGGCAGATTGAAAACTGGAGGCCAGCTTGGGCAATGTAGTGAGACTCTATCTCAAAATAAAAAAATAAGAAGTGCTGAGGATATAGCTCAGTGGTAGAGCATCTCTGCCTCCAATTCTCAATATCCACCTCCCAAAAAAATGAAAGAAAAAATATGTAAGAATCAACCTTTACCAAAAAAGGAACAAACTAAAAATACAGAAAACAAAAAAATTCTCACTCTCTTGTCCTTTTTCACAGCAGAGTTTAGGAAAAATGAGCTCCTATATGAAGACCAAAATGTTTCTCCTTTCCTGCCTTTTGGTACCCTCCCTCAGCAGCAGAAAGTAGAATTTTTCTATAGCCAAGGTACTATGGACTGCTTTGACTTGCCTCTACCAGAGCCAAACACAGTGGGTCTTGTCACCTCCCTTTGGAATGAAGAGTAAGCTACAGTGTTGAAAATGTGCCCAGAAGTCCTCATGGTTGAGGCTGGCCTCACCTTACATATATGGGTGGCTAATTAAAAAAATGGAAGCTGATACCCATATCAACAGAAGGAATCTATGAGGAAGACACAGATGGAAGTTCTTCCTGACATCAACCACAGGATCCTAATTGGAAGCCTGGGCTGAGACCACTTAGGCAAGTGTTGCCTGTGAGTCACTTAGTGTCCCTGGTCCTCTCCATGGAATTCTGGTTCAATGGGTTGGCAGCAAAGCCCATGCATTGGCAGCTTTATGACATTCCCTGTTAGTGGTGATGCACTACACGGATTCATTGCCAGTAGAACAAAACTGGAGAAACCAGGTTCAGCACACAGGGTGCCTTAAACTCAAATACATGATTTCAGCACACATCCTAATACTATTATTTTCCAGTGAAGAACACCATCACCATCCTGAAAGATCACATGCTTTGCAGATCCTTTAAAGTTTACAAAAGCAGGAGAAGGCAATTATGTCAGAGGAAGTCTGCTTTGGGGAAGCAGTATACATCCATTAATGCAATGTTTACTGAGCATGTACTCAATGATTCCAAGTATATTACAGTGTACTCTGCTGTGACCTACACTGTGTTCCAAGGTAGTCTTCAAAAGATACTGCAAGGTGAGTACTTGGTGTCCCACAATTTCCATGAGGATTTAGATGTTAGAATCCACCTGTTCTTTTCCCCATCAATGATCTTTTAAATGTACATTGAGGAAAGATCTCCCTTGCTCTTGGATAGGCAGATTAAATATCAAAATGGCCATTTTACCAAAAGTGATCTACATAATCAATGCAATCTCTATCAAAATACCAATATCATTCTTCACAGATCTAGAAAAATCTCAGGGGATGATCTAGAGAAAAGATTGGTCTTATGAATATGTTATACCCACTGCTGATGCCTCAACAGAACAAAACCATGAAGCCACTGGTCCAGAGCATAAGCTCCATTCACAGGATGTCAGTAATAAAGAACAATACTATGCTGATCAAGCACAGACTTTCTCATAATACGGAGCAGAACAGTATTCAAAGTCTATTTGCCTTGCCATGTTGGTGGCTTTCTTTTGTCAATCACAATCACAGTCACAGGTTGAGATTCAGCAGCAAATGCATGGCCCAGCAGAAGACAATGGAGGTTCTCCTGTAACTGGCAGCTCTGAGTGTCACTTCTGCCTGTATGGAGTCCCTGGGCTGATCATGATGGCCTGGAAGGCACTTAGGAGGCAGGTGCTGCCATAAGCCACCCCTTTGCACACCCTATGAAAATAGAAAACAAGCTTGCATCCAGGTCACTGAGGTGCTGTTTCAACCACAAAGCTGCCATACTTTCTGAGATTCCTTCTGAGAGGGCACTCACCTGCTCCCTTCTGCTACCAGAATGGTGACCTCAGGGCATTAACCATGAGTCTTGGTGGATGTGGGAGGGAGACTGGAGACTGCCAGGCACAGAGATAAACATTGATGATGCCATGACCTCATCTCCCCACAGGACTGAAGTGATCCACTCTCCTGTGGTGGCAATGACAGTGAAGGCTTCAGGGTTGTGATTCTGACAACTTTGTTCAGTCCCAAATTCCCAGCAACAATTAAAAGTTTCCAGCGTCAAGTGAGCAACTCCAAAGAGACAGAGGAGTGTGCAGAGGAGGCGCTGGCCTCCCATCATCCCAGGGGTAGACAACATCTCACATGGAAGAAGTAGGGAAAATGGAGATCTGAGCCTGGAGCAACTGGCAGGAAGGCACAGTGGTCCCATTGCAACCTGCACTTATGCTAGAAGTCATTTATCTCAAAATATCATTCTCTGTTTTTCTGCAGTCTCTTAAGCCATACCATCAACTGTGTTATTAGAACTATGAGCAGACATGCATGGTTTGCCAAGGGAAGAGTGAAACACTGAGAATGGAAAGAATGTTAGTGAGCATTTGTGGAACAGTATACACTACTTGGAAAGTGTAGTAGAAATGGATAAGCTCTCCATTCAAGGTACACACATTCCATCAACCGTGTAACAGTTTGAGGTGTCAGTAAAATCAATTTAGCATGGAGAGTAAAAGATAAAATCAATAGTTTTCATAGCAGATACACAGTTATATGAATATTAATATACAGAGCATACTAATATAAATGATAATTGACTAGAGACTTTATATATGATGACTATGCTCTGTATATTAATGGTGTATACCCTGAGATTTCTTAAACATGTTGTAATAAGTCTTTCCATTCATACTGCTCTTCATACATATGTGTGCATTTAGTCTTATGCTATGACAAAGATAATATATATATATATATATATATATATATATATATATATATATATATATGTAGTGTGTATTTATATGTTTGATCGATGGAGCTGAATAGACACTTCTCAAAAGGAGAAATACAAATGGCCGATAAATATATGGAAATATGTTGAACATCATTAGCAATCAGGGAAATGCAAATCAAAACTACACTGAGATTCCAACTAACCCCAGTTAGAGCTGCAATCATCAAGAAACACAAACAACAATAAATGGTGGTGAGAATGTGGTGAAATAGGAACTCTATACATTGTTGGTGGGATTGCAATTTAGTACAGCCACTAAGGAGATCACTATGGGGAATCCTTAAAAAAATTGGAGTGGAGCCACCTTGTAAATCAGCCATATCACTTTTGAGGATCTTCTCAAAAGCATTGAAATCAGTTTATTATAGAGACACATGCATTTCTATGTTTATAGCAGTTTAATTCATGATAGCCAAACTATGGAATCAGCTTAGGTGTCCATGAAGAGATGAACAGATGATGAAATTATGATATATACACACAATGGAATTCTACATAGTCATAAATAACAGAATTGTCATTTGCAGAAAAAAATGGATAGAACTCAAGAATATTATGCCTGGTTAGATTAGTCAGTCACAGAAAATGAAAGCCTAATGTTTTCACTCATATGTAGAAGCTAGAGAGAAATGGAAAATAAAGAAAACCTTATGTAAGTGAGGGGAGACACTAATGGAATGGGGAAGTGGAGGAAAAGCACAGAAGGATGAGAAGAAAGGGGAGATCTGATGATGGTAACTACTCAAATAACTTTTTTTCATACATAAAGTGACTTGTATTGATATAAAGACTATTTATGGGGGGAGTGGAGTAGGAATTAAAGGGGAACACAGTGAATGCAGTATCACTGAACTTCACTATGATATATAATTACAATGCACCAATAAAATATTTTTAAATAAAAACACAAAACTGTCAAAAATACTTTACAATGATAGAGAAATAAATAAAATACTGTGATAAAAATAGATTTAAAATATTGTTATATTGATTAGTCATTCTCAGAAAGTCGAGGTTGGCATATTTTCTCTCAATGTGGAAGCTAAAGAGAAAAATAGGAAGCATAAAGAACTTTAAATAATGCAGAGACCTGTAGAGTAGTTGAAGGTGGTTAATGGAGATAATAAGGAAGGAGAAGGAGGAATGAAGAATAAAACAGTTTAAAAAATACTATGGCAATATGTTAAGGTATTACTACCAAACTAACTCAGGAGGGAGAATAAGAGAGCAGCTTGAAATATGGAGGGAAAACACAAAGAGCTGTGTGCATGTATGTTTTTATCACATTGAACCTCACTATTATATATAGGTGAAATGGCCACACTACCAAAGCAATGTACAAATTCAATGCAATCTCCATGCAACTAACAATGACATTCTTCCCAAAGCTCATAAAAACAATCCTAAAATTCATATGGTAACACAAACAACCTTAAATAGCCAAAACATTACTGAGCAAAAAGTGCAATGCTGGAGGAGTAACAATACCTGATTCTAAACATATATTACCATTGTAACAAAAACTTCATGGTATTGTCATAAGACAGAGTTGCATAACAGAAGTGGAACAGAAGTCCCAGAAGAGAAGTAAATCCAAACAAACTTTAGCTAATAGATTCTAGACAAAGGTGTCAAACATGTACAATAGAGAAAAGCAACTACCTCAACAAATGGTGCTGGGAAAACTGGATAGTCACAATATGGAGATAAAAATTAGACCCTATCTATCACCCTGTACAAAAATCAACTCTATTTGCATCAAAGACCTTAGTGTAATACTTGAAAGTTTGGAAGTAGTAGAAGAAAATATAATGGAAAACAACAGGATTTTGGCATAGAAAATTATTTCCTGGATAGAACTCCAAGAGCCTTGGAAGAAAACACAGAAACTAACTGATAGAAGTACATTAAAAAAAAAGAACCCTGCACAGCCAAGGAAACAATCTGCAGAGTGAAAATACAACTGAGAAAATGGAGAAAAAAATCTTGCCAGCTATTGATCAAACACAGATTAATATCCAGAATGTTAAAAACTAAAAAAAATCTTAAAAACTATCAATTCATTTAATAAATGGTTCCATGATCTGAATAGACACCACACAAAAGAGGAAATACTAATGGTTAGTAAACATATGAAAAAATGAGAGAAAACGCTTCCTTTCACTTTTTGAGACTGGCCGATCTCACATAGCATAACATTCTCCAGTTTCATCCATTTTCATGCACATGGCATAATTTTGTTTTTTATGGATGAGTAAAGTTCCGTTGTGTGTACATACATTTTCTTTAGCCATTCATCAGTTGATGGGCACCTATGTTGGTTCCATAATTTAGCTACTGTGAATTGTTTTGCTATAAGCATGGATATGTATGTATCACTGATTTTAATTCTTTAAAGAATTCTTTTAATTTTGACTTTAATTCTTTTCAAAAGATATTGAGGAAACAGTTCAAATAATAATGCTAAGTCCACATATGAATGTCTCACTACCAATCTCACTTACATGTAGGGTCATGGTAAGTAGCATGATGGGATCCAGAGAGAAACACACCAAGGGCTTTGTGCATGTATTCTTGTACCATTTTGAACTTCACTATGATGAATAATTACAACATACCAATAAAAGTATAAAACTAATATATATGTATATGAAAAATACTCAATATTTTTAGTTATAAGGGTAAAGCCAGGAGGTTATGTGACTCAAATTAGTAGAACCTGGTGCATATTTCCAGCTCCATGTCTGTGTTTACTAAGTAAAACATGTGTATATATAAGGCATCATATTTGGAATTGATTTATTTAGTAAGGTTGATTGTGCTATTTTATTTTTGTGCAAATATTTATCCTATACTTGTATCATATGTGCAAAACCATTCAGAGGTCTTAATAAAATATAGGCACAGTCAATGATATATTATGAGCAAAGTGAATATACTGAATATGGAAAACATTTGGAGACTAGTAGAAATAATCATATGGTCTTTTTCCAATCCCGTCCACCACAGAGATTGTGCGTAATATAGGGATTTGCTGTAAGCCAAGTTATATAAATCCACAATACACCACAAGTACACCATTAGGGAACACTGGGACAAGAGGCTCAACTCCCTACAAATTAAAAGAAAGTCTGAATAAGGTGGGAGTTCTAGACAGCACTACCAGTACCAACAAAACTGTCAAAAGGAGGATGAACCATCTTGCTGAATAGACACAATTCCTGCCCAGCCCACATGGAAGCCCAGAGGAGGTGACCAGGCAAAGAGGACATTGGTAATTCTCATATGGACCAGGCTTTATACCCACTTAGAGGCAATGAGAGATGAGTTTAAATGCCAAATTATAAGAAGCAGAGACTCAAAGATTCATAACCCACCTCAGGACTCACTATAAAAAGGTA